>BMAO01004331.1:0-193315 GCA_019973975.1 Trichonephila clavata | reverse complement strand
ACACACACACAGAATATATAGAAGCTTATTTCAACCCGGCACTTTCACGCGCAATATGTCATACCCACCGCCTCACTTATTTCAAGACTCCATTTAAAACCTTTTTCGGAAAATTAATAGTTTTTAGTATAGCTGACTTTAAGATCATTTCCTTTGAGGGACCTCAACTTATAGGCAAATTATAAAGGTATATATTTGGATACCGCCTCTTCGTGTATGTCATACCCTGCGCGTGAATCGTCGTTACAGTTATAAATGCTGAGCACGCTTTAAAATATGTCTTATGCAATGACCTATTATTGTACTTATGATGAAGAAATGGGACATTTAAATAATTCAATACATATAGTATTTAATAGATATAGTACAACACTATGTTCGGATGAATAATGACTCTTTGCAGGGATGATGAGGAAGAATCGAATGATGTAGAGCCGGGGTGAACATTACGTCGATCGCGATCGACCGGTGGACCGCCGAGACATTTTGGGGTGACCGCCTAAATATTTTACCAGTTCGTAATTATATGTGAAAAATTCAAGATTGGCTGACAGTAACCTTTACTACTGACTATAACAACAAAATCTAACTTAAGATTAAAATGTTTTATTTTTTAATGTATTTTGAATTGTTTCATAATAAATGTATCATTTGATATAATTATACATTTGGGGTTAATATTATGAAGTTTGTATATTGCTTTTTGCTTTAAACCCGGTTTTGAAAGTGATTTTTTTATTTTAGTTCTGTAGGTAAGTACATATTCCGTTATTATTATAATTATAACCTTTTTCCTTATCTCACCATACCTATGACATTGGGCAGTAGAACACACAAGAATTTTTATAAGGGAAGGGGAGTTGAGGGCTGAAAGTCTACCATTCTCGTATCATACCCTAATACGCAGCCAAACATATTTTTTTGATTTTGTCGATTACTGAATAAATAATTAACATTAATAAATAAAAAAAATACTAATATCAAATACTTAATTCCATTTTACACGTACTACTTAAATGGTACTATAATCAATTGAAGGGTTATAGGGGAGAGTCCGGACCCGTAACCCTTCCCCTGCTCTTGTGCGCGCCATTGACATTGGGTGGACCGCAACTCCTTGAAAAAATTAAAAGTAGCCCGCTCCCTGGAAAGGTCTGCCCACCCCTAATGTAGAGTATAATAGCAAGTATTATTCCTCTACTGAAAACGATTTAGATAATTTAATTGAGGGGGCAATTATCGTCCTTGATAAAATAACCACATCATATTCAATAGCTAGAACATGTAATCGTTAGCCTATGGCAATATTTTTTGTGTTGATGTACATTGCGACAATAAATGCGCAAATTATTCTGTTAGTAGTCAGAAAGCATCTACAAAACACTGAACTGGACGCTTATTTCTGAAGGATTTCGATTTACAGAGAAATACAAAGAATATAGAAACCAACAAGCGATCCTTCTACGAAATTTAAAAACAAAATTAGGATCCAGTGAAAACATCGCACTTTTTCGCGACGAAGACTAACGGAGTGTATTAACAATGCACTGAATGCTTAATAAAAAGAACAGAAAAACTATATTTACTTGGGAAAAGTGTAATAAACATATTGTATATATATTTCCGACTTTTTCTTCCCTTTTCCACATTTTTATGCAAATTTTACAAAAAAAACACGGAACATAAACACTCTTAGATATGATATACCCTGGCGCTTGAAGTGTCCGGTTTAAATATGTATATCAAGGGTGGCCAATCCTCGGCATGCTGCCACAGCGTAGCACGGTTGAGTTGTAACCGTGCCACGAGTAGACTTATAAAAAAAATTTAAAATTGTTAAGATAATAAATATTATTTTCGTTATTTCTTTTTTTTACATTATTATTGAAATGCTGTTGTCTCAGACAAAAAGACTAGCAAAAAAATTTATTTTAAGTACACTTAATTGAATTAATATAGGGAATTTTTTCTTTAGAAAATACTTCCTCATTGTTATAGGTGCTGGCTTTCCGGATGAAGTTCTTGCACTCGTGAATTTTTAGGAATTTGAGAGATCGTGTTTTAAAATGTCTGGAAGAAAAAAATGAACTGCCCAGTGAGTGTTTGCTACTCAAGAATTAAAATTGGCTTTAGGATGTAGCTTTTTTTGCAGATACTTTGGGACATTTAAACGATTTAAATTTAAGATTAAAAGAAATACGTTATACTCTTTTTTTCTCCATACTCTAATTGTGATCACATATCTATCATATGATATTGCTCAGAGCAGTGGCATACACAAAGGAGGTGTAAAAAATGTGTTTTGTTTGTGTAAAATATCCGTAATAAGCCTATAATTAACATTTTCCTCCTTTTTTATATTCTTTTGTTTGTTGGAAAAGTGGAAGTGGCACGCATTATTTTTATTAGATAGTGTCACTCTTACCTAAAAGTTTGGCTATCCCTGATGTATATACACAACAAACGATATTTTTTACAATAAAAATGTATTCACGATATTTTAACTTTAGAGATATATTCACGTTCTTTTTACAAGAGAAAAGTCTTTTGTGACACAAGATTGTAATACAATTTATCCGCGAGTAAAGCTAGGTTTTTTTATGTTTTATATAAACTAAACTCAGAGACGCAGTTGCCCATAGAGCACCAAGGCTTACTGTGCCCATCTCAGTTTTCGTGACCTTGCACACTGAGGTACATAAGCAGATGCTCTGGTCAGGTGGTCAGTCTTTAGTGAATTCACCAGTACTTGGTTCCCAAGCAAGCTTGGTACTCATTTATTGACCCACTGAAGGGGTAAATTAATAAACGCATAACGTAATGTAGTTTTTTTTTAAAAGTGTTTTATAAAAATATTAGATCATTACATTTTTTTTTAAATTTCTTTTTATGTAAGTTGTATAAAATTAAATGAAACTGTTAAATATAACTTGTTTTGCAAATCCTTAAAATAATACAAATAAATATTTTATTTCCTGCTAATATTTTTAAAACTATCAGTGTGCTTTTCTAGAAATTCTCCATTGCTGAATTTTTGTTAAGAATTATAACATATTTTAGTTGAATCATATAAAAGCACATAATTCCGACATAAATTTTAATTTACTTCAATTAGAAAATCTACATGTTCATATCTGTATAAAATAGCTTTGAATTTATTAATATAATTCAATTTTACAATGAAAGCGTAAACATTTTATAATTTAACTAATGAAAATTTATGCATATCCACGTAGATCCTGCTAATTGAATCATTAGGGCATGAAGAGTAGGATATTGTTCCAAAAGAGCAAAATTTCAAATGACATAATTGTTCCCAAAACTGCATTTCTAATATATAGCATTGAAATTTATTCGTTTTTGAAATAAATGTCTTAAAGGAGTTTTTAGTTTAAATTTATGGCATGGAACCTCCCTAGGAGGGCAATGTATTTCAATTTCACACAGGAAATACAAACTTTAAGATACGCATCCATTTTTTTCGGGATGATTTCTACTTACGTCAAACCTTAAGCCTAGATCCAACAAGAGAAAATCTCCCGAAAACCGTTCTTTTTCACCTCTAATAATTCTTATTAAGATTTAATTCCATTGGAATGCAATAGTCGAGGTAAAATATATCAATTTCTATTTTCACCACCCACAAAGACGCTTCCAAAACACATACCAGGAAACAATGGCAGCAGTTTTTCTCGGATTCCTTTTCTCTTCCTAAAACTACTGGAGATTTGGCTCAGGATCAAGTCATCAACTTAAAAGCAGGGTTGAGTAGTTCTCTAACTGCTTGTTATAATAGGGATTTTTTAGAGCGTCGGAAACAGTTTTAAGAAAGTGATGCTGCACATATTGTTTGGGAAAGAATGGTTTGTGATGAAATGGAAGAGAGAAAAGAACCTTTAAAATGGTTTTTTCCCTTTTTTCACGTGAAGATGTCTTGACAGGGGTTTATTTATTTTTCATGAGATGTATAAAAATTTAAGACAACGCCTGTGCAATTTCCGCGTTAAATTGCACATATTCTTGCCTCATATCTGACATGGATCTCTAGGGGTAATGTGTTTCTAAATTGTAGATCTTTATGTTTCGTCAAATTGCGCAGGAAAAATAGAGGCATTAACGGCTATTTTGAATCCGTGACTTTTGTGTTAATCTTAAAGAACTCTGAAAATTTCTTCCCAAATGTAGACTTTTGTACTAATTGGATTGCAATACAATGTATTTGACGGAATAAAAAAATGCAATGATAATGTTCAACAAACTAAAATTTTTCTTTCATATTTTCTTAACGATATTTTATATCTATTTTAATTGTAGTCTTAAAAATTATTCTCTAAAAATAATATTTTAAAATAATTCCGAAGATTGTTTATTTTTCCTTTGATCTCTCTCTCTTTCTGTGTGTGTGTGTGTGGTATACTTTATTATATTCCAGTACATGCAGTAGTGTTTTTTCAAATTGAAAGCAATGGGCTAAATTTTTCTGAAGTCATAGTCTCTTGATAATGACAACCACATATTTCTGGATAAGTTCAAAAATTCAGATGACGTCATACTCTGACGATAAAAGCAATCCTGTGTTCCCAGCTAATAAGTTCAACCGCTTCATTGTTGCCAACTTTTGGTCTTTGAAGAAAATTTCTCTTAATAAGTACATATATTTGTCAATAATAATAACTCACATGGGTATACAAAATGTATTTTATTAAAAATTCATGATAAAAATAAATTGTTTTTTTACCATGTTTTTTTTTATTATTATTAACTTGATTTCTTGTCTGACCGGGTGGAATTTGTAATTGATTTTAAACTAACTTCCCGAAGAGCTAGAGACTTGGAATTTGGATAGTAGGTCAGAAATGGATTACAATGCATGAAAATGTGAAAAAAGAAGTTCTACTCTTGAACCCGGGCCCAAGAAAAGGTGGGCCCAATTTCAACAGAGGGCCCCGTAACTGTGAAACTTACATGGGTGTGCAAAAACAAAGGCAACCTGCCGATAGCATGGGTCACGTTGTGTCTACGTATTCAATTTCGTGGCTCTGAGGTCAAAGAGGGCTCCCAGGTTACCATGTTTTTTTATTAACTCGCTTTCTTGCATGCCTGTCCGGGTGGAATTTTGTAATTGATATTCAACTAACATCCCGATGTGGTAGAGACTTGAAATTTGGACTATAGCTCAGAAGTGGATGGCAATGCATAAAAATGGTTATAAAACATGGCACATAATTTTTTTTAAAAATAATTATATTTAAATTAAAAATTTTTTTTGAACAAGTGTGTTTTTTATCAAAGAAAATACAGAAATCATTACTCATTTATGGAATTTGAAATTTTAGCTACGCTTTACAAATAGAACAGCAAGTACGATTAGTTTGATGTTCGTTATTAATTCAATTGAGGACATCTGTGTTTTTTATCATGTGACCGTCATGAATTGAGCCCATTTCACATGACCA
Organism: Trichonephila clavata; assembly: GCA_019973975.1. Classification (NCBI taxonomy): domain Eukaryota; kingdom Metazoa; phylum Arthropoda; class Arachnida; order Araneae; family Nephilidae; genus Trichonephila; species Trichonephila clavata. The sequence goes on along the minus strand of BMAO01004331.1, from coordinate 187,859 downwards.
TAAGGCTTTTCTTCAACAAGAATCTCAGACAAAGTAAATAGTAAAATTAGAAAATATAAAAAAACAACAACAGAAAAGTGCAATTTTTCTTATGAAACCAAAGGACTAACGTCCTGCTACGTCATAGGCACGTAACTCCAATCATGTGATTCTAGCCATTGAGTTAATAATTTCGTGTGACGTCGTTGTCACATCATTACTGTAATCATATATTTCCAGTCAATCGGTCCATAAATTTGCTGGTGCCCATTCTTAATTTTTTTGGAAACTCTTTCTTTTAAATGTTGCATATTTGTCAACAAAATACTAATGCACATAGTTAAACAAAATGCACTTGATACGAGTGTCACTCTGAAATTTTTAAGATATCCCTAGGTTTTTAAAGTTATACTTACAAAATTTTAGGAGTCCCCAAAGTACTCTCCCCCAGCATCAATGCACTTTTGTAGACGAATTTTCCACAGATTTAATGCTTCAAACCATTCGATTCTTGGAATTGATGAGAAAATGCATTTATAGCCATATCAATCTCTCCTTCTGAATGGAAACGACGTCCCCTTAAATACTTTTTTCGATTAAAGAATAACCAAAAGTCACACATAGGTAGATCTGAAGAATAAGTTGGATGTCCTATCACTTTAATTTGTTTTTATCAAAGAAACTCAACTGTTAATCTGGCTGTATTGGAAGACGTATTGTGGTGGTGAAGCATTAGTCCCCTGACATTAACTTCTTGGAAAATTTCTGGACGACATTTAGTAGTATACCAGTTTGCTGTTACTGTCTCCTACCCTTCCAAATTGATGGCTTTGATCAATTCCGTACTTCTGAAGAAAACGGCATACATTACGTTTTTCATTACTTGTTGTCTTTTCACCATTGTTGAAGTGGGATCATCTTTAAACACCCATATTTTGCTTTCTTGACGTATTGAAACGTCAAAAAATGGTATATATGTTTCATCACCCGTTACAATTTTAGAAATGATGTGATCGCCACCATCATTTTGCAATTTAAGGGTTTCTTTAGTGATTCTGACACGCTCCTCTTTTTGGTGCTCAGTCAGATTATGGGAAACCCAACATCGAACTACTTTTTTCATATGTAATTCTTCTTGAATAATATTGTGTATGGCTGCGGATCCAATGTTAAGTTCCTTCTGTATCACTTGGTAGGTACAACGATTATCGTCCATTAACATTTTTCGTATGGTAGACACATTATTCGGGATTACTGCCAACTGTGGTCTTCCCGTTGATTCTTCATCCTGAAGAGAATTGCGACCACTGGAAAATTCCTTAAGCCATCTGAATGCAGTAGCATGACATGTAGATTCATCCAAAAATGCTAATTGCAAAGCCGTTGGAAGTAATCCTCTTGATTTACCCACCTTTAAAATTACAGAAAAAGATAGCACGATAATCTTCTCGCATCAACTGCAATTTATCTTCTGTCTAAAATTTATTCTACGCAAAACAATTTGAAATAAGTCAGTAAAAAGTCAGATGGTGTGTTAAAATACTTTATATTTTCAAATTTAATCGTTAATTTTTTTTATAACTTCTTGTCTGTGCGTATCTGAAAAATTTCAGAGTGACACTTGTATAAAAGTACAGGTATAATATACAATTTAATTTTGTTTTGTAAAACTTATTGAAGAATCCTAATAGTACCTTGAAAATTTTTACACAACAACCAAAAAGTCGAGCTGTATCTTAATTTTACAAGTAGAACAACAAGTGCATGTCTAAAGTCAGTTTTGTATACAATGGAGATCACGTGATTGCATTTATCATATGACCGAAGGGAATTTAGTCCATTGCATTTAATACCGTTTTTTTCCAATATTCTTTTTTCGATTTAAATTAATTAATTGGGCAATATGTAGCTGATAATATGTGGGCTTACAAATAAAATTCAAGAACAAAGATTTTGAAAGTATTAGAATTGTCATATTACTCTTTTTATACGTTTTTATTTACTTTTTTTTTGCATTTTTTTTAACTAGTCCTAACAAAATATTTTTTAGCTCTCTTAGATTTAGCTATTCTTAATTTTCGAAAATGATATATGGTTGGGTTTCTTTTAATTGTTCATGCTCTTCAAGAGTCAATTTCATATGAAACAAGTATTACTTATTTTCCCCAATAAATCATAAATTTTTCACAAATAGAAGTAACAACATCAAACTAGTTCATGCAAGACCATTTTATAAGAACCTTAATGCAACATTATATAAATGAGACGATTACAACTTCAGACTCTGATGCAAAACTGGCGAACAGTTACATTATTATTTAGCCCAAATTCAATTTTGAGAATTATTTAAGAAAACATTTAATAGTTGCTAAATACCGAATGATTTGTTAAAGTATAAAAAAAATACTATTGAATTAAGAAATAATAAAATTAATCTATTCTAAAATATATTTTAATTACTACTTTATTTTTAAATACTATTTTATGTCAATACCTATAACCATTGTTTCTTAGGCAAGAGGAAAAACATTTATTTAACTTTAAAATATGTAAATTTGTGGCTTTTCAACATTGAGTAGAAAAAAACAAGTCGCTCAACGTAATAAGTCTATGATGTTATCAGTTAAAGGCCCCTTAATAATAAATAATATAACATTGGATACTAGATTATTTTCATTTGTAGATATAGCTTAAAATATGAACCTCAACCCAACAAGTAATATAAAAGAATTTTTTTAAATCAATTCCTACTTAGGTTAAAGAAAATTTTTATTTTAGTTAATTTATACCAAATAATTACAATTAATATAAATATGTATATACATGTAACAGAATCACAATATTAAAGGGCAATTAAATTTTATTAATTATTATTAAAGCATCGTATTGTCATCCAAAAATCCGTGCGCACAAAATTTCAGTTCAACTCTCTGAATGCTTTAAAACGGGCGAAAAAGTCTTCTCAAGTTTTAACCAAAGTCGCTAAAAATGAAGCCAACGTGATTGTATCTGTAATTCTTTAAATAATTAGTTTCAGTCAATTAATTTGAATTAATTATAATTTAATCATCGAATTGTTATATAAAACAATTGTGTATAGAAAATTTCAGCTCAAATGAGAGATTTAAAATGTAAGGGAAAAAAACATTTAACGTTTTGACACAAGTCACCAAAATGATAGCTAAGTCAACAGAAATGATGCCGACAACTTGGTAGAATCATTAATTCATTGAACAATTAGTTTTATTGAATTAATTTTTATTAATTATAATTAAATTGCCGTATTGCGGTCCAAAAGAATCGTGTATATAAAATTTCAGCTCAATCGAGGGCTTTAAAATGTATTTTATTAACAATTGAAAATTTGAAGATATATATAAGAAGATTGTAAACTAACGGTAGTAATTAAATAAATGACAACCTTAAACAAGGAATAGTAGTAATTGATAGATGAGACATACCAGAGGTACAAACAATAAATTTGTTTGATAAAAATTCATTCAAACTAGCCGTTACACACCTGCTTCGCCATTGTTTCATGATATTTTATGGATATACATTGTTTTAAAGTTATCGATATCTAAGCATTAACATAAAGTTTTTGATTGCTTTCAAAATTATTCGTAAAGCCCTTGCCTTTTGATTTAATAAAGACAAAACATTAATTTTTTTTCTTTCTCTCTTACACCACATATCACCACTCTTGGGAGGCAATTTCCACAAAACCATTTCTTAACGCGTTTCTACTGAACAAAACAAACCTTTTAAATTTCATGTCCATGTGTCAAATAATTACAAAACGAGATTTTTTAAATCTATAATGCCCGTCAAACCTATTAAACCCTCTATTCCAGCAAAACCCTTTTTAGTGAATTTCTACTCAACAAAATAAACCCGCCTGCTAAATTTTAAGTCGGTATGTCTAATAGTTACAGGTATCTCGTGATGTCTCAGTGAATCGCTTTTCACATCGTATATTTGAAATAATATTTGGGGCATTCTCATAAAAGGCTTCGATTTAAATAGGGGTATGAATTTTTGATTTCACTTATTAACACAAAATTATTACAATTATCTAAAGTAAATTTATTTTTCCAAAAAGTATGGAAAGTATCCCAAAGTATGGAAAATAATATTTAAATTACCACGATACTTGTTGTTAACAATAATTCGTAAAATATGAATTACATAAAGGGACTCAAAAGAAATTTAAGTGAATTCTCTTAAAAAATTGTAATGAGTTTCATTCTTCTTAGCGCGTTTTTCACGTAGTGGAACAAAAGCGCTATTAGGATGCAAATTTCGTCTTTGTCTTCGTTACATATTTTGTCGTAACTTTTTCTTAGCCAATAAGCAACCAATTGATCTCGGGTTTTCGGCATTTGGTCGCATTTGTGCCCTAGATGAGCCAAATCATATTTAAAATTTCCCGTAGTTTTCCCGAATTTTCCTACAAACAATGTAATAAATTTATATCGCAATCTAAAATCAGACTGGGAATTCTTCGAAAACTTCTTACGTCAACAGGCCATCTGGTTTACTAGTTTTAAAACTAAAAGTGTGAAAATTTTTTTATGAAAACTAAAAGCGAGAAAAGTTTTTTTTTGAAACCTGAAAATGGGAAGGAAAAGAACGTTGACTGGAAAAAGTGAAAGGAAAGCAGTCCGTGAGGGTGTGATTATTTCTTTTCAGCTCAATAGTAGTACATTTAGAGGAGTGGTACAGTACTACTTTCTGTTAGCAAAAAGCTCATTAGTTGCATTATTGTAAAATACAACATGTGAAAAACGCGCTAAAATTACTTGGCCATGCCAATGATTGATATCTTGTTTGGTTAATATTTGATGGAGAAGAGGTGTACCCCTTGACCACCTAACAGCAGACTATCCTCCATTTGTTTATGTGGTTAGTGTTTAATCTTGTTGTGTAATAATTATTTCATCTTAAAATATTTTAAGTAATTTATATATATAGATGCTTGGATACGTTAAAATTACTTTCTGTTGGATATATTTTATGATAAAACTGTAATATTCGCAAGCAACTCCATTCCTTACATTATAATGGTGTTACAGCCAAGTTGACATAAATTTTAGTGAACAACCTTGGCCACCGTATGGATGTTTCTGGAAATTACTGGAGATATCTAAAATATCACGATCTATGACGAAAGCGGATTTTTCGAGTAAGCGCTAGAAGGTATGGGGGACTTCTAGACAAATCGCTCTTCAGTCAAATTTAGCTTTTTGTGACCCCTTTTTACTAACTATACTTTAAGTGTAAATAAATTTATTACAGCATCGTGAAAAACTTTTTAAATATAGAGAGATAAAATACTGGCCACACAGACGAAGTAGAAGACCACTTACAAGATGTTGGAAAGGACCTCATACCAATGAGAATTAACAGATGGAAGGCCATCTTTACTGATAGGGTCAACTGGGGGAGTATCGGTGAGTTAGCCTTGGCTTGTAAAAGGCTGTTGAACATGTGAAGAAGTAAACTTTGTTTATTGAATTTATATGAAAAAAAACAACATTTGTATAATATTTCTTTCATTTTTACAGGAAGGGGTTAACGCTGCTGTCTCATTTTCTTTAAATATATCGACTAGCTTTAATATTTTTATTTATTTATATGAATAAATAACAAGAGGTAGAAGCCACTTGATGAAGAATTTGCGAATTTTTGGGCAGTTTTTGCTCTTTTAAAAATGTACAGCTCGGTAATATAAGATTCAAATCGTTCACCTTTTCGCTTATAACACGTGACCCTTCAAGAAATTCGTCATTACTTGCAAATATGCGCTACCCTTTCTGAGTCTAGAATAGTTCTTTTCAAAGCTGAAAAGTCTAGTTTTCTTCTCCCTCTTTTAGGGGGGGGGGATATTCTGCTTGAATAGCCCTTACGTTTTTCCTTTTCATTTCTGACATCGACATTCCTCCCTTTTTAAATTATTACGTTTCAGAGAATTTTTATGAAACATTTTTGATCAATTTTCAACATAAAAAAGGCATTTTATTTCCAGAAAAAGGTTATAGATGGAAAAAAAATTCCCCAGCGTTATACAGTTTTTTTTTGTCTTTTTTCCTAGCATTTTAAAGTGATGGAAAACTAGTTATGTAGAACTTTTCCCATACTATTTGCAACTCCCATTCAGATCTTCAGATTCAAATATCTCAGAGGAAATGCAATGGTATAACGCGAGACTCTCATATGATATTTTACTTTTTCAGAATATACAGGGTATTCCAAAACACAGCGTGAAGCATGCACGGGATGAAAGAGGTCATATCGAAACGAAACTCAGCGGTGCAACAGCCTGTCGAAAGTTCAAGGCCTACTGTGCCCAACTCAGTTTCTTGGGTAATAAGGTGCATTAGCAGATGTTCCGGTCAGGTGGCCAGTCTAGTGCGAAACCTCTAATGTTTAGTCCCCAAGCAAGCTTGGTATTATCGACATGCTGAATGGAAGAAAAGCTGAATAAACCTTGTCCAGCCAGGATTTGAACCCCGAACCTATGGTCTGGAAGCCCGCAATGCCACTACCACTGGGCTTCGAGGTCTTATCAGTTCTGGGAAAATTAAAAAAAATAAATCATCTGTTGTTTCTGTGACGACTAGGCAATTTTTGAAAATGTGGAAAATGAATATCCTTCAATACACCATTACTTACTGTGACCAAAATTTCAAGATTTTAAGTAAATTTTAACTAATATGATCTTACATCGGTGCTTCTCAAACTTTAAATATTTGCGACCCAGTTTTCAATCATAATTTTCATCGCGCCCACCTCCAAACAATAGCAATGTATTGAAATCGATAATATTATACTTTGACGCTAATGCTACAATACGATTGTAATTATAAACCTTACAATTTATCAAGATAAGCATTAAATTTTGTATATAACAAGCCTCTGGGAGTCATAGTAATTATTAATCTTTTTCTTAACTTAGTACTGATAAATTAATCATCAGATACCTTGTGCTGCACTGCTTCATTTAAAAGTATATTATATCAGTATAAATATGAATTTTTTTTAGTTTTATTCTGTCAGAATGTATTTTCTTTTGCTTCCTGTCAATAAATTTGGAATTTTTAAAACCTTTTCGATATGCACGCGCCCTCAGAGTTATCCCACCCCACTAGTTTGGACTTGCCCCTCAGTTTGAGAAAGACTGTCTTACATGGAATTATAATAAATCATGTTTGGCAATCAATTAAAACACTTTGCTGGTTTAGTTAAAATCAATGTAGTTTCTTTTAGTCGTTAGAGTAGTATGAGAAAATGCCACGTAACTTTAATTCTTCATAAAAGAAAAACATTACATACTTCCGTAAATAAGTTATTTCGAAATATGTCCCATTTAAGTGCAGATTTTTAAGTAAAGAAACACATATTACTTACTACCCATAAAAACTGCGGATTGTTTTAATGATTTATTTTTAAAAACCTAAATCTATAAAATGCATTACTCAAACTAATAAATAAAATTAAAAATAAAACGGAACATGTTGGTTATACTTTAATGGATTAAATGATTGAAGTGTTTAAATTCAACACGAATGCAGGCTCTAGAGTTTTTTTTCCGAAAGGGATAGCTTGATAACTTGAGAGTAGCTAATTAATTCATGCCTTAAACTTCTTCAGCAATCTTTGGCGCAGTTCGGTTCGCTTGGTTTAAAAGAAGTAGATGACAAACACTTCGAGCATTTAAATCACTTAAAAATTATAATTTTTTTTTCCATTTTATTTTTAAATATACTGTTTGGTTTGGGTTACATACACGAGATTAAGTTTTTTGGAAAAAAAATTGATAAAAATCGTTGTAGAGTAGAAAAGAATCAAGCGCTGTACCATTTTGAAATCTTAATTTAATGGATCATCTTTCGAAGAACTTAACTAGACTAGTATACAATATTTTGCTTTTTATGGAGAGTTAAATTTAGATGACATTTTCTCAAACCACGGATAGAGCAAACTACGGTAATTTTAACTAAAACAGCAAAATCTTTTCGTTGGATTTGTAATTGAGATTAAGGCTGCACAAATTTCAAAATTACTCCCTTTTTTTAAATTTTCTTGTGGTACATATCATTGGAAAGCTTTCCACCAAATTTCAGATCTGAAAGCAAATTAGTTTTTAAGATATTTGAAGTATTCTGGGCTATAATTTTGGTTCCGATTTCATTTTAAAGCATTTTTCTGCTCTTAAAGTAAATTAACTAAAAATATGCTTGAACAGAATCAACTCTTTTAGTGTGAAATGTTTATTAATTCTAATTTTCGTTACTAAAATCATTTGTGCTTGATGATGTTTTGAGTGTTTTGAATTCTCATAATTAATTAATTAGAATTTATTTTCAGGCAAATTTTTGTTTAAAAAATAGTTTGTATAAATTAATAGCTTTATCACTGTTTTTTTCCTGTTGAGAAAATACAGTGACCAAAACATTCTCAGATTGTTGTGAGAAACTTTATTTTGAAGAGATGGAATACAACTGAAAAAGATGCATCTAAAAATCAGTCCCCCAACTGATACTGTAATTAAACTTCCTAATACAAGTATTTTGAATTCAAGTATTGCAGATAAAACTAAATATTTTTCTCCTTGGTGTACCAAACGACTCTATAGTAAACATACCGTAGTACAATATTTTAGTACTTTAAAGTCTTATAATAAGGGCTAAAACTTCCTAAACTGCTCGATTTAAAAGGGGAAAAAAATTAAATTTTCTTTAACAAACTTGAATAGAGTTTTAGCATAACTTAGTATAATTATTTTGTACATAAATACTTTGGGTTTCAAACCTTTTGTGAAAATATTTGGTTAATATTAAGATGAATAAACTGTCGTCGTAACAAATGCTATCAATATATTATACCAAAATATATTTTGAACTAAAAAAAATTATTTTAAGTCATTATTATTTAAAATAGTGTTTTAATAAAGAACATACATTAGAAAATAACGTATTGAAAAATTAGAGCTTTACGGGTATTGTAATATTTTGTTTTATGCCTTTACAAACTTAAAATGTGTTTTTCTCAGACCTCCATTTTTGAAGTAATAAGTGATTTTTTTAGGCATAGTGATTTCTAAGGCATTTTTTCTGTTCAATATAGATCCTTGAAAATTTTTGTATAAACTATTTTTTTTAAATACTAAATTTGATATTTAAAAAAAAATTCCGTGCTTTTTCTAGGTTTAGCTAGAAAAATAATTATTAAAAATCAACAAAGAAATAGATTTTCAAATCCATACTAATTTTTGTTCGCAATAATCTAAGAAATATAAGTAATTTAAAACGAGACTAAACAATTTATAAAAAAAAGGGAGCATTTTATAAAAGATTGAAATAACTTGAAAAATGCTGAATTTCTTAGAATTGTAAAATAAAGGCTGGTCAAAATGATTTTTAACTTTCAGAATCAACTTAATAATGTAATGAATGTAAATCATAAATTATTTTTTACTGTTTCAGACTACAAAAAATTATTTTGAGAAAGGGCACGGTGTTGCCTTAAAAACACAGCTATATAAGATTCCGTTAGTGAAAAAATCTCTGTAAAAGTGTGAAATTTGAGGTCACAATACCTCGTGTGATACAGGGTGTCCATTTGCTTATTTTTTAAAAATATACCACTCATTACTTTATCAAATGATGTAATTTTTTTAAAAATTTTTCTCCAGAAATGATATAGTCGATCCCCTTCTTCCCCCGTTCCTGCTTGACGTTGAGTTTCGGGACACCCTGTTTACTAATATACCCTGTACACACTGTGTTACGAAACTGATTTAATCTTAACAACATACATAATGATAGATTACTTTGAGCTGTATTAGTCAGTTTATTCTATTTTTGAAAATAAAAATAAATGAATTATACTTGTAGAAAGGTTTTTTCCAATTCCTACTATTAGCTCACACTGTCAATATTTATCTTGTTAATAAAATGCATTTTAAAGCACTCAATTGAGCTGAAATTTTATATACACGAATATTTTGGATGACAATTCAATAAATTAATTATAATTAATAAAAATTAATTCATTAAAACTAATTATTTAAAGAATTGCAAATACAGCCACGTTGGCATCATTTTTGGCGAATTAGCAACCATTTTGACGACTTGCGTCAAAACTTGAGAAAGGTTTTTTTTTTCTCATTCCAGCTGAAATTTTCTATGCACTATTGTTTTGGTTAACAATGCGATAATTTACTTAAAATTAAAATTGATTAAAAATATTTATTTAAACAATTACAGATATTCAGATGAAATGAAAATAATTGCTTTGAGTAACAATGCGCTACTTTAAAGATAATTAATAAAAATTAATTGCAACTTAATGTTGCGATTCTGTCATATGTATATACATATTTATATATTAACTGCAACTATTCAATAAAAAGTAACTAAAATAATTTTTTTTTGTTGATCTAACTAGGAATTGACTTAATTTTTTTTTATATTACTTTTTCTCCAACTTAACTTGACTATCAAAGCAGGATTTGCTTGATTTGTCACATTTAAGCAGCATTTTTTAAAAAAAAAAACAGGAGTAGTTCCCCGAGTTCTGAATCTGTTATAATAGGGTAGCAGTGTGTTTGACTTTTGTAACAATTGTGTAACACGGTATTACTCTGCCCTTTTCCCTTCTTTTCAATAAGACTCCACATCTTTTCAACATGTTTCTTTCATTACACTTCTATTTATATACAGTAATACATATTTGCACACATCATGGTTCATTCAGAAGGAAATTTTCTCAGATACAGGGTGTTATCCATCATACAAACTCGCAGAGTGTATAGGGGCTACAAAGATGACTCGTAATCACAAATGACGCAGTTTCAAGCTACATTGCAAACAAGAAGAGAAAAAAGAACAGGACAAGAGCACATTAATGGGGCAGGGATAATTTTTTAAACAGTTGTACTACAACAGCTGTTTGAAATTGCGACATAAAGTCGTCTGTCAAGTTGTGGTGACCTGTAGCCACCTCTTACACTAATACCTTCCAGTCTATCTGAAAACCCGGCTGGATGTGTTGGAGGAACTAACTGATCGAACGACACGATTCCAATTCAAACTGATTTATTGATTCTTATCAATATATTATGAATATACACAACGCAATACTAATTAAGATAAATAAACTAGAGGGGAGTGCAGAGGTGAGATATCAATACAAGCGGATAATACAAAATTTCAACTGAATCTAGGACAGCTTAAAAGCACACAATTACAACTACGCCTCACGATAATAATCTGATTTTCTTAATCAAAGTCACTAACCTTATATTTTACTGCTGCGGTTCCTTCGTGACGAACTTCAGGAACTCTATTTAGCTGGCTGAATTGACGAAGACTCCACGCTCCGTAATAGTGAATTTCAATACTTTAAATCCGCTTCTGTTCTCGCCCATCAAAACGTATCCAGCTCGCTTAACTTGTCAACAACTATGTGTCGACTTCTCGATCTTTAATTAACTTGACTTCTCACTTCCTCTTACTTAGCTCTCTTCAACTCGCGAAAACCGAATTTATATAATAATCCTTATTTACATAAATCAAGCTCGGCTCTCGATGAAGGTTAGTTGAATTAAATAATTTGAATTAAAGGTGAAAATAAGTTAGTGAAAAACCGTATAGTTCCATCACAAAGTCTAATATCAACGCTGCATGGGATTCCTGACGTTCTGAAAGACTCCTAAAACAGTCTTGAGGTAGATGGCGCCGAACGGAAGATTTCTTGAATATCTAATCTGCTGAAAGTCGTTATTTGTTATCCGTTTTCCCAGGTAGTAGGATAAAATAGTATTCAAAAGAGGAACTGCCGGTGAGCTGAAAGTATATGGAGATGCAGATTGAAACGGGCACGCCATTCTGCGATTGTACTTTGAACGTTACCCAAACAGGCATGTTCCACATCACATGACCTTCGCAAGTGTGAACAGAAGGTTACGAGAGACTTGTTCTTTAACGAGTTAACTGGTTCTTTTTTGTGTATGAAACACCAGTTACTTCAGTGGAAGCCCTCATCGCTCGTATATCTGTAGCTGCGGGAGAATTTGTGACAAGTTAGGAATATTTTAGGGCATAAAAAAATTCCAAACAGTGTCGTTGTCAGGCCTATCAGACCACATTTGCTCGTAATTCTACACACCAGTTGCAGTAAAATTTTTAATAAAATGTTCTTGTCCCATTAATGTGTTGATGTTTGTGTTCTTTTCTGCACCATCCCACGCATCTATGGCATTTTCAAGTAGAGTAGTTTTAGTTGATTGCCGTAGTTAAGTTATAGTCTCGAACTCGTGCACATGACATTGTTTCTCTCGAGTGGTAAGTTCAAGTCTCGGTACAACTATAGACACATCGTGTAAATCGGATGATACACATTAAACCGGTGAAGTCCAAAGTATTTTCCTTGAATGCTGTGGAAGTTTGGAGATAAGGGTACTGGATTAGGTGTCGTCATTTCAACATGCTTATAAAATTAAAATATATCTTCAAAAATTACAGAATTTTACTGCACTTTTGTTTTTGCCTTTATTTCTTCATGAATTTAGATTGGATATTTTGGTTATAAGACATCCGGCTAGATATATCTGGAGTTTTCACAAATGTTATATAAATTCGAAAGCAAGTAAATAGAGTGAAATAAAGCAAATAAATACCTTTAATTCATGAGCATTTGAATTTTTGTGTATTTAGAGGATAATTACATCTCTAAAAAATGTATACTGAAACAAAATTCATTTTATTGACTTAATTCTTAGTAAATATTTATATTTCCATAAAATTTGAATAATAATATTTTCCTTTTAACTCCGAAGCAATATTTTAATAAAGTAAATAGTGGGCATTTCTTGCCTTTCCGCAAAAAGTATTTCTTCAACATTTCATACATTAAGTCATAAATTAAGGCGCAATGATTTTTCTTATAAATATTTAGTGCATGGTATTCAAAGTCATTTTTGTTTGCAAGCGAGAATTTAATGCTACGGTATATTTAAATAAATTATATCCATCGAATTCAGAAACTCAAATATCTTAGGCAAATAGAAATGGTTACATTTATCCTGCTTATTTCTGTCTCTTACTGTACAAACAATATTAGAAGTTTTTTTTTACTACCAAAACTTTCAATACCAATGAGGATGGAAATGGAGAAAATATATAATGTACGTTTTACTAAATATACGGAATTATACATAAAGAAATCAAAATATTGTATATTTCGTTATTTAAACATTCCTAAATACTATAATAGGAGTTATAGTAACTATGCAAAAGACATTTTCCTATATAAGATGCATCCTTTATGTAAGTATTTATACCTGAAGTGTAAATTTTCTCTCATTTCTTTCATAGAACTAACGTGTTATATGCAACAGAAGCATTTTGATGCGCAATTCTGGACACTGCATATCATTACTATCATTTGTTTACTGATGATAGTCGTTTCAGTCTGAGCTACAGTTCTTCGGGCCAGATGATATGAAGGGGAAAATGGACATGCATTAGGGGAAAAGACCGTTGGGTTGGTCCTGGAGTGCTTGTTTGGAAAGCACTATGTTCAATGGAAGATCAGAGCTCCATAGTTTCAGCAGTACCAAGGTTTAATATTAGAAATTGACACTTTTTTTTCTGTATTAATATTTTATCTGTTCCAATTTAAAATTTGAAAGAAAAAGTAATATACGATACTTTTTGTAATACTTAAATGTAACTTACTGAAAATATCTATTACATAAAATAACACATACAGAACTTCGTACTTATCGTGATAATTTGTACAGTTTATTATTAAGGTCGTATCGTAGCTTTAGAGTCTAAGTGCCTCATGTAAGGGCGGGGGGGGGAGGGGTACATTTCCCTAACTAAGTACATTATGAATTATTGTGTAGGGGGTGGTGAAAATTATGATCCAAAATTTAGTCGTAAACATTCAAAGTTTTTGGAAGTACTGCCATAGAATTATATTGAATGAAAATTTCATATGATCCCTTTTGTATAGATAATATTAGTTTAGATAACCTTTCACTCATTTCCAGCAAAATTGGATTACATTGAATGGTATGTAAAAATATTTTGGATATAAGTATATACAGCGTGTTGGCTCATTCAACCAACAAATTCAGAGAGGTCATAGGCAGCATGGTAATGACAAATCGTCTTAAATCATGGGGTCACACACCCCGTTTATTTGGAGTAATTGGCAAAAACCTTAATGAAGGGTGTGATGCCCTGTAGATTGAAAATAGGCACTTTGAGGTACGAAATACATTTATTAGACGCAAATCTTATTTACAATACAAATAATGCATTCCAGCTGGACGTCAAAAAGACAATGACAAATGATTATCACAATAATTGTTTGCAATTGCGGCCACGGTGTTCACTGTACAGCCGAAACGGAAAAACGAAGAATTGTCAGACACGTTCGAACGAATCCGTTGTGTTGGTGATGTCAGCAGAAGCTACGACGATCCGTGCAGTGAGATCTTTCACTGTAGTTACTGGTATCTTGTACACAAATGATTTCAGGTGGGACCAGAAGGAGAAGTTCAAGGGATTGAGGTCCAGGGAACGTGGAGGCCAAACAACAGGCCTTCCAAGTTCAGTCCACCTCCCAGGATATGTAGCATGTAGGTGGTTACACACCACTATCTATAAATGTGCTGGTGCACCGTCATGCGTGTACCAGTGGTTATGGTGCGCAATAGACGGTACTCCCTGCAGCAAATCCGGGAGAAGTGGGAAATTTTAATACTAGCCGGTCTCAATAACCTGATTATGGTGCGCAATAGCCGGTACTCTCTGCAGCAAATCCGGGAGAAGTTGGAAATTTTAATACTGGCTGGTCTCAATAACCTGGTCATGGAGCTCCAAATCCCCACATTCGTTTGACTACTTCCCTAATCTGGCTTATAGTCCTTCCGACGGCTACTATTCACCGACTAAATGTGGTTTGTGTCCCCATGTTCTATGGTAATGTGTCATTCCCATGGCACCAAAAATCCCCCTCTCTCAATTTGTTGGTTGATTCCGACAACACCCTGCATGCATGTAAAGTGTGCGTATAATGTAAAGATATAGTCGTAACAGTTGAAAAGCTTCTTGACAATGATTAAATCATCGTTTATTTTGGTAATTTTTAAGATCGGAACACACAATTCAGCATTTCTCTGCTCAAGGGCTAAGCAATTAGCGAAAGGAAAAAAACATTTTTTCTTTATTTAAATATAAGGTAATATGTAAAGGGGGAAGTCATAATCATGTGTCCAAGGGAAGAGAATGAAAGTTATTTATAGAAATTACATAAGTCTCTTAAGGAAAAATTTCAACCAATCAATGAGGAACGTTTAAACTATTAAGATATTCTTTTCACAGGAGTCAGGAACAAATCAGTCAAAAATGCAAGGTTTAATCCTTTTTACATGGAGTCACGAGCCAATCGTTCAAAATATAGATTTTAATCTTAAATTAGTTAAAAAGACAAACGTTTCGAAAAAAGGTATTCGGAATTTTGATTTCGAGAAAAAATATTCATAAGTTTAAAAATGTAAGTATATAAGTGTTATTATACATATGCACATATTTAAATAAATGTCAAGCATTTCCTCGAAATTAAATTGAAAATTTTAATTTAGTACCCTTTACCTACCGTGTTATTTATAGAAACTGTGGCAATATAGCTATTTTGCTACTTTTTGAAATTCCATTAAAAAAAGGAAAGTTCCACCCACACCACACACATTTCCAAAACGTTTGGGGAAGAAAAATTTCGCGGAAAAAATCAGTTTCATTCATGGATTCACTTACGTGAAATATTTCACTTAAACTTTGAAGGAAGAGCTATTCACTTAGAAAATTGTGCACAGCTGTGAATACAAGGTACGCGAGATGGATTGCCAGGTTCATAAAAACATAAACGTGTTTATTTCATAAAAAATATTCTGAAATCGGTTCCTTTTCTATGGATAGACGAAGTTTATATCAATGTTTGCTTTCAGTAAATATATAGAAATGCCTAAGTTGTAGCAAAACGAAATTCTCCGGAGAACGTAGGAACAAGTTCCGGAATACAAAATTCTACTCAAAGTTTAAACTCGATAAATTATTTATTGCTTGGATTGCTGGGAGAGTGATCCGGGATACTAAGAAGATAAATAAACCATCTTAAGAAGCAGTTTATATTGAATATTTCATACATTCATTTAAATACGAAGCGGGGCAGTGAAAATGCAGCATAAGGAATGCTTGAGCAAAAAGTGTTGCATATCGGCATTCTGCAATAAATTATGCGTATGTCAATACAATGTCTCAATAAAGTTATTGATATTACAACGTGGCCAGCAGATTGCATGGCATAGGGGTGATTCGCATGTTTCAACAAGGACTGCCTTCGCATCAAAAATAGTACAGTTGAATAAAAGTCAGTGAGAATGCGAAATGTGGCTTAAGAAATAGACATCCTTTAATATGAAACATTTGCTTTAAGTCATTATCCGAGCATAACGGTAGCAGCAAATGACGGCCAGTAACGTACAGATATATTCTGTAGGTACAAGATCAGAAGACAGTGGAGCCAGGAAAGCACATTGATACTTTACGATACTTGATGCTGGTATGTATTTTTTCCCAATCATGCAATATCTAACGATGCATAAAATTTGGTACCCAGACCATAATAAACAACAAATGATAATGTTTTTTTTTTATCCGTTGTTTTCCAGATACGGGTTTAATTTTCTTTGTAAATAAAGTACTCTATAAATTTGACTCCCATTGGTTCTTTAAGGCAGGGTTCAGTCCGGTTCACGTCCTATTAGATACCGCATGCTATAAGTCACACAACAGATTCATAAATCACCCAGTCACTCCGACGAAAAATACACAATCCTGCGCATTTTTCTTCACCACCCTTTCTGAAAAAATGTAGTGCAAGACCACGTGTTGTTGTTGTCGTGCCTTCCCGCAGGGAAGGTATGAAAATTGCATTGCCTGTGAGACAGGTTGGACTTCTTAACGATAGATGGCGACACCACCTATCTCCACCTCCATATTTTTGGCATGGAACTGAAGGGGACGGAAATATTCTCCAGCCCTGCACTCGTGGTTTCTGCTGCGACCGCCCAGAAGACTTTCGGACCCACTGATTTAACGAGCACGTACTCCGTCTATATTCGGTGGTATTTAGTGGCATCGGGCATCGAACCCAGACCTTCAGGTCTGGAGTCCGATGCTCTAACCACTAGGCTACCCGCAGCCGAAGACCACACGTTAAACGAAAGTTATACACGGCTGACAACAGGGCGGCAGGTCTATTGTCAACTTGAAGAAGGGAAGCAATAAAAGAGTATTTTCGGCTGAGAAACCGGGAAACACAAAGAAGGGTAGCAGACAGATGGTCATCAAAGGGGCTATGTTCAGGATAAACAATACAGCACAAAACCTGTAAGCTCCAACCTGTTCCTGCAGGTCTCTACATGATACTGAATGTTCGAAATGTCAGTGTTTGAATCACCGAGCGTTCTATAAGATCATTTCTAACTATTATATTGTAGTCTGGACAGCTATAGATTTTACTTCGAAATATTGAGTGTACCAAAACGTATTGTTTAAGTTCGAAATATCTGGAGTTTTTCTAAGGCTGAGCATATACTTCGAAATAGCGAGAGGTTCGTATTATCGAAGGTTTGAATTAGAGTGTCGACTGTATATATAAAATGAACTACCTTCTATAAAACTTACTCAACAATGAACAAAGGCTACAAACATGAGGAATAATGCTTCAGAACCATTTCATAGTAAAGTGCATCTAAATTTGTATTATACAAGCATATTTTCGTTCAACAAATGAATAAATGATATAAAATATATATATAAGTCTATTTTTGGGGCGAATATATATAAAAATTTAAAGTTTACTTACAGCTACGTTTAAATACTGAAATTTTTCTATTTCTTTTTATTTTACGAAATGTAACACGTTTTAAAAATCAGTACTGCAGAAGAAATGATATATATATATATATATATATATGTATACATATATTTAAATTCAATCCCTACTTCTGTCAAGAAAAAAAATTATTTTAATTACTTTTCATTAAATAATTACAATTAATATAAGTATGCATACACATATGACAGGATTATAAATTAATTGACAAAATACATTAAATGAACATTAAAAACTTTTTAAACGCATTAAATTTTAACTATATTTAATAATAAATTTTGAAAAATAGGAAGGCACTTTTCTTAAAATCAGTGTAAAAGGAATGCTGACGTTTAACTTGCATATGATTATTCAGCTTAAGTTAAATCTTCATCACAGATTTAACAAAAGCTGTTTCATCGAATGTGCTGCATCTAGGTGTATAATAATGACTTAACTATAACTATATAGCTGTAGAACTATAGAACTATAACTATATCGACTGAAATTAAACTATAATTAATTTGATTTAATTAATTAGTATTTGAAAAACTGTATTAACATCAAGTGTTATCCACTACAAGTTTAAA
This sequence comes from Trichonephila clavata, assembly GCA_019973975.1. Taxonomy (NCBI): domain Eukaryota; kingdom Metazoa; phylum Arthropoda; class Arachnida; order Araneae; family Nephilidae; genus Trichonephila; species Trichonephila clavata. The sequence goes on along the minus strand of BMAO01004331.1, from coordinate 169,332 downwards.
ACATGTATTTTAACTTGAGTGGGTAATTAAAAAGTATTTTATTAACGTTTTAAAAAATTTTAAAAAGATATATAAATATATATATAAGGAGAGTATGAACTAACATGAATTGAAAAAGAGGGAAAACTAAATGTCATGAAATATAATTTAAGGAAAATTTTTTACTTTTTCCTAACTTAAAAAGAAGCATTTACGTTTTTAATTGATTCGCAAATGGAATACAAATAGATGGTGAATCACATTTATATCACAACTCTTTAGTTTAGGTTTGAAAATATTATTTCCTAGTATCTTAAAATTAGATGAAATGCAAATAAGAAAAATAATTTGAAGAGTGGATTTTTTTTTATTTAAGAACCTTAAGTTTCTTTTTAATAAAGAATATTGTAATATAAAAGAAACAATTTTAACTATGTGTGCGTGCAGCACATTGTTTATATCTTGCCACAGCGTATTTTAGCGTCTCGTGTTGTTGACACAACATGTGACGCTGGACTGTTCTATCTTATAAATTATACTAAAAAATGTTTACTTTCCACTTTAAGTTAATAAGTAAGTATTTATTTCTTATATAAATATGAACATTTTTAAATAACTCACGTTTAACACAACATATATGCAACTCTGTTAACACGTCGAAGATACGGGTGATTTGTACTAAACTGTTACATGAATTGCAAAATAACACATGCCAGTACCAAGACAAAACGCTATATTACGTCCTATACCGGTTGATGATACTATAAAGATGTAAAATTGATAAAATCCCATTATATGATTTAACTGTTTATCATTGAGTTTGCACTGTGAATTTTTCTTATCGAATAATATCGCTATTTTCTGTATTGGTTATAACATGAAAAGCTGTCTTCCCCCCTTGGTCCATATATATATATATAATATACTTTTAAAGAAAGAGCGAGGGAATGTATATTACCGTCACGCTATTAAACAGCACAAACGCTATTGGTGATGGGACTTGTTTTTTTAACCATAGTCTTTTGTCAAGTACGACACCTAGTCAGGCACTGCCTCTTCAAACTTCCATACCACACCAATGAGAGGACGTTTGAACTGTGACAGATTAACGTGCATCGGTCCTCTCCATATTGTGGATCTTCAGCGGTATTAGGTTCAAACTCATGATAGACTTCAATGAAACCGTGACCTTGATCACTATAGGCTACAGCTGCCACTCTAAAAACATTTCTTATGACTTAATGTTCATGATGTTTTATCTAAGTTGTATTTTATACAAATAGTGAAAAAATAAATGCTCTTTGAGATTCACCCTAACATCGAAAATCATCAATTGGAAATAGTATATGATTTCCGATATTCCTCAAAATAGTCACGGAGGCAGCAAATCACAAATTGCTATCTTGCTCCAAAATTTCATATTCAAATTTGAAAGCGTGGTTTGACAAGAGTATCCAAAAGCAAAAATCTATTTCGTTATTTCCATTGTTTATGTTTGTTACGCTTCAAAATATTTGCATACACTTTAGGGCGAAAAATCATTTATTCACAAAATCGAGCACAGGTGCGAGCACAAGAGCACGGGGATGGAGTCATAAAACACAGAAGCGTGTTTATTTTCCACGAAAATATTCCGGTTCCGGTTCCTTTTCTGTGGAAAGAATAGGTAAATATCAGTGTTTCCTTCCAGAAAATAAAATTCAAGGAGCTCGCAAAGAAAATTCTCCGGTGATTTTAGTCAAATGGTTCCAAAATATAAATTTTATTTCAAAGATTTCGGCGTGTTTGGGGACATTTTATGTAAAGGTTTAGAAATTGTGTCGCACAATAAAGAACAGCTTTAAAATCCTTTATACATATTTTTAGAAATATTCTTATTTTGTATGGGTAGTCTTGTATAAGGATAAAGAGACACGGAAAGTTATTTTAAACTCACCTTTTTAAAACAACCCATCAAATTTATTTCATGCAGAAAGAAAAGCACAAATAACGCAACCAAAAAAAAAATATGCTCTTCAGCTCCTGTCAACTTTCTTCGGTTCAGTTTTTGTCAGTATTTTATATAATTTACTTTATTTCTAGGTTTTTTGAAAACTGTCCTCTCGTCTGTTACCATTAACTTTCATTAAATATTTTACTTTAATAATCTGGCATACTTAATTGATACTTTGACACTTAATTTTTGGCTGCTACAAGTGTTTTTATTTTTTGTCCATATATTAATCCAAGAAATTTTCAGAAATTTCCAGTATTGTTTTAGCTCGGTTCACTTCAACTTTAGAGACTTGGTCCAAGTTTTATGTTTTTAAAGAATTTGATGGAAATTTAAAAATTTTAGAATTTGTTGGTAGATATTAAAACATTCTTCAAACTTTTTGGACATGACATTTGATCATGTATTCTTTTTTCTTTGATCCACTTCAAGCTTGCAACGTTCTAGGTATACTCTTGGACCCCAATCGAGGTGTGAAAGGAAGTGAAGGACGTTTGTAATAATAATTTACAATTATTTATTTAGCACACTAATTATCATAGACACAATTCAAGTAATCAAATAGGATGAGATGTTTCTATAAAGTGCAGTGGGAATTTTTCAACGAGAGGCACAAATTCTGAGACTTCTTTTAAATTGATCCACCTTTTATGGACCAATCCGCTACTCTAATATTTGATTTACAATGTAGCTATGTGACGAATCGTCACTTGAATATCTTTAACTATTTAAAGCCTGAAACGCGCTATCAATATAACTAATACCTGATTGGTAGATATCTTTCCTTAGCTCAGCTTTTCTCAAACTGTAGGGCGCGCCCCCTTAGGGGGGGGGGCGTGATAACCCAACAAGGGAGGTGCGATTATATTGGGAAGTCGAAAACAAAAGCTTATTTTTTTTAAAAAAATATTAATTTACTCAAAGCAACTAAAATATATTCTGACATAATAAAAAATTAAATACACATTTACACTCATACACTTATAAATATATCAATACTGTGCAATGTATATTTTATGATTGATTAAAGAACCAAGTTAAGAAAATTCAAAGTTAGCTACTAAGTTAAGAACAAGTTTAATGATTACCAGCAGTTTTAGTTGAACAACACTATCAAATAAAATATAAGATACATTTTTTTAAACACAAAATAAATAACTTCTCTTAAAACCATTTTTTTTTTGTTCACTTATAAAATACTAACCCACTTGTTCGTTAATGACAAGCGTTTTTCAATTTTTTTTTCCAAAAGACATTTCAAACCATTCGAATGATTTAGTTCGAATCATTATCTGAAAAAATATAAGATCTTAGACATACTTAAAAATCCCCCCCTCGCTTATTTTAGTATAGAAAAATAGTACACTCTTAGAATTTTAATTTCCCAACGGAATTTGCATATCGTGCTTGTTGCGAAATGTATAATAAGTGTTTTTCTATGTGCAAGAGTTTGTTTCCCCTATTTTTGAATATTTTTCTCAGTTTTTAGTTTATTTGAAATAGCAACAGTAAAGTGTCTAAGTAAATTGCTTTAAAAATAAGAGAAAGTGATGTCATAAAATGGTGCAAAAAATAACTTTAAGTCACTTTTTCGATAATTATGTAAAAAGGCCTTTCTGAACTGTTTTTACATAAGATGTGAAGCGTCTTACTCATTTTTTTATAAATGATTATAAATAAAATGAATTTCAACCCCCATTCCTCCCAAAAAAATCCTGAAGCATTTATTCCCTGCATCAAAAAGTTCATTATTATATACTTCCACTTTGAATAAAATAAGAATGTATACATTTGAATAATAAGCCAGTAAATTTTTAATTTTTAAATATAAATATTCATTACACACATTACGTGAAGCTTTAAAACTATACATATTTATTTTGCATTCTTAAAATGTAACATTCTAATATTTATTTGGCAGACAATATTATTTTTTCATCTTGAGTTACGTGAAGATCGATTTGTGTGGCTGGCTATAAAGTTATTCCGACAATGCATTAAATGGAGTGAAATGCATTGAATGGACTGATATTATGAAAAGTGTAAATACTGTTTTTTATTTCTGTAATTTGTCATACTTCAATAGTGTCACGAATTTTGCGTAATAAATGCTTAAAATAGCGTAAACAATTTATATTTTGATGCATAATACGTTAATATTACTTTCTGCTGTATTTATTGTATGCTAAAATTGTAATATTCACAAGCAACGCCGTTCCTTACATTATAATGGCGATTCAGTCGAAACTTTGCGAAATGCTGGCGATAGGACCAAGTTGGGGCATCATTTTTGTCGACATTATTGGTGAGTTGGTGATCATGTTGGTGACTATTGGATGATTCTGGAAATAACTGGAGAAATCAATTAATATCACGATTTTTCTTCCACCTATGATCTTTTCCCACCAATGCTTGTTATGCACCTATCAAATAAAAGGGAACAAATTGAGGCTATAACTGTTTCCTGGCACCATGTAATAACAAAAAAAGAGCTTAAGACTATTTTCAGTTCTATGAAACATCGAAGTGAAGCTTTAATAACGAATAAAAGCTATCCCTACGAAATACTGATTACTTGCTTCTATATCAACAGAATCTAAAGTTTTTCAATAATTATTGCCAGTTCTTTCTTTCTTCCTATTCCAAGTAATTGAATTTTGTTCTTGTATTGAATTCATAATTAAATTCTCCTTAAAATTATACATAGGGCTTTGCATTTTGTAAAACAATATTTTCTATAAACGTATAAAGTTAAAAAACTTTAAAATTTTGAAAGTGTCCATAATTTTGACCACCACTGTATTTTTTTTCTTTATTATTAACTTGCATTTTTTTTTTTTAGAAAAATTATAAGGTAGTTCTCACATGAGATTTTTTTGATTTGTTATATATATATAGAATATTTTTTGTATAATTGTTGAAGTACAAAAAATGGTACACTGGTTAGAATTTCCTTTTCGTACTCAATTCCTTAAATATAATTCGTATTTCAAATTTAATATGCATATTAATATTTATAAAATAGAAGAATTGTCCACTTTTTTTTCTAATAAATCATGTCAAATCGGTTTTACTAATATAATTTATCCTATTTCTGAACAGTTAAGTATGCGTTAGTTTTTTTTAGTTAATTTCATATTTTTAACATCGTTTCAAATGAATTATTTTATGAAAATCGGATTAAAAGTGAGAAATATAGTTAATAATTCTAGTAATAATTAAAAATGACATCCAATCATATTAGACAGTTAAAAGAATCCGAGTTTCAATTTCTTAGCAATCAGAAATTGCTTGATGTGATTTTGTGTTTACGTTACACTTAGAAGCAACTGGAGAATTGACGATGGGCCTAGGATGACCCCTAAGCGAACACTCAACTCTCCAAACTTCCACACACCTCCAACATGCGCATTTTGAGTCTCCAATGCTAAAAACTATCTACATGCGGAGCCTTCACTATTACCAAGTCTCTAACTCAAGATCAGAATGCTAAAAATTCATAACCTGGACCACTCAACCATACTTTTTAGGGAGAATTCCAGTCTTCATATCTCAAATTTCAAACATCACATGATAAATTCAAATATGTAAAAATGTGTCGTTAAAATTAAAAATTAGTGTTTTGTAATTGTATAATTAAGATGTCATTTTTTTTTGTTTTAATGTATCCTAAAGCAAATGGTGTACTATCTATAAGGTGCCGCATCAAAAAGTGATTCCAAATCCCAGAAGATGTAATAGGTCGGCAATGGTAATTACAGCATCATTCAGAAAAAAAACTCAAGGTATGTGATTGCGTTCAGAATCGTGATTTTTCAAAAGCGTACAAACGAATATTTTTTTTAAAAATATTTAGTGTCACTTACAGGTAAGAATACATTTATAAAATTGTTTTAAGAATATTATTACAATAAAAAAGTATTTAAATGCAATATTCAGGAGAAAAAAATGAGCATTGATTTATCTATTTTCACAACATTCTCCTTTCATGGAAAATACTTCTGTAATAATAGAATTTTGCCTACACAATAAAATACGTTTAACACGAAAACGCTTAAGACGAAATATCGGTTTTTCACGAAATAATACAACGGTCCCGACAAACACAAACTGGTGTATATTTTCATGTATTTTTTTCGCTTAACATGAAGCGAAAATTGTTTAACACAAAAACATTTATTTTCTGCGAATTAACAAAATACGGGAAACACCAGCCAAGCAGGCGAGAATTAAGAGGGGTGTGAAATGAAAGAGAGATCCTTTCAAATATATATGTGTTTCACAGAAAGAAGGCTATCTTGGCTTTGAAATACACCCGGAACAGTCTGTGACAGTAACCAAGTTTGCTTATCTAAGCTACTCTTTCACACTTTTACAAACATCACACTAAAATATCTAACTCTCATTAGTTGGCTCTGGAATTCGGTGACATCGCAGTGAGATCAGTAAGTTTGGTTCACAATTTTTTTTTCAGATTTATTTATTTATTATTATTTTTTTTTGCGAGCACAATGGCAACGTGCACAGGCAAAATGCAAACTTCTATTTCGCTTAAAATTAAGATAGAACTTCTTAAGTTTGTTGATCAAAAACAGAATATAAAAGCGGAAATCTGCCAAGAAAATTTATATTAAACTTCATTAAGTTCGTGTAAATGATGCTGTTTCATTGATTTTTATTAAAAATATGCATATATACATATCTATATAAATAAAATGCACTCTAATAAATTCCCTCACTAATGTTAAGTAATATATATATATATATATATATATTTTCGCAATATCATAGAACACGTAAATTATTTCAGTCCCCTAAGTTTCGTGTTAAGCGATTTGCACTGTATATAGCTCAGACATCTGTACAAAGCCTGGAAAAGTATTTTTGAAACATATAACCTAATATTATCCCAATTTTAATACATCAGAAGGGAAAAAAATGAACAAAAAAAACGCATATAAATTTTTCATATATTAGTAACTCTGAAAATAATGGGAATGTTTCAAAATGATAGATCAGGCTCTGTGAAGAAGTCTGAGCAATATATAAGCAAAATATTATTATTATAGAAGCATTTTTTCTATAAAAGAGGAATATTTAGAAAATAGGTAATACTTAGTTAATCTTTTGCCAAAATATTACTTTTAAATAATTTTTTATTGTAATAATATTCTTTAAAAATTTTATACGTATCTCTTAATCTAAGTTACACTAAATAATAATAATAATAACATTCGTTTGTACACTTTTGTAAAATTACGTTTCCAAGCTAGTCGGAACGTTTTTGTCCAACATGGAGGTGGCATACGTAGTACGAGCCAAAAAGTCGGAAACTACGGCCATTGCTGAACGGCGAATGCAAGTACCTAAAGTTAAACAAACCACTTCAAATAAATTCTCCCAACCCTCCCATAAATGGTTGGGTTGGTTTAGTTCTTGCCATATGACCAAACCAGACGCGCTGCTGTTATCTTCCGGAACTAGTTAGCTTTGCTCCGCGATGTAAGAAAGACTACTTTTCTTGTGAACAGCATTAAAAATTAAATTCTGCCAGAGTGTAAGTAAAATACCAATGGAGAATTTGGAAATATTAAGTAAGGTGCATGGTAAAATCTACAATGGTGAGATCCAAGGTTTACAAATGGCATTGGCGTTTTAAAGAGGGCTGATAATCCCTCAATGACAAAAAATGCGTTGGACAACCTTCGACTTCATGAAGCGTGGATAATGTGGCGTTGGTGTCTGAATGTGTTCTAAATGATAGTTTCCAAACACCTGTATACATCTCTGAGGATACACACTTCTTGAAGGCGTCGTTTGAGGGAATCTTTTTGTCGTAAACGGCCTCAGTTCTGGCAGAATGACGACTGGTATCTTCTAAATTCCAACGCACCTGCAAATCGATCCTAATTGGTACAAGAGGTCCACCTCAAACTCACACCAATGTGCTTCCACACCCTCCTATTTATCAGAAACAGCCCTGAGGGACTTTTACCTGTTCCCATGAAAGAAAAAACATTTACAGGGACGCCGTTTAGTGTCATTAGATGAAATGAAAGCAGCATTGCATGTCGTACGGGAGTTTGGGAAAAATGGTTTCCAGCTATGCTTCCAGAAGTTATACAAAAGCTGACAGAAGTGTATCATCGCCCGAGGGGATCACTTTGAAGGTGGGTGTTCTTATGTGATGTGAAGTATTCAAGGTATGTTTTTCTATACCTTGTCTCTGCACTTTTGGATCATACTAGGTATATATTTAGCAACATGTGTAGCACCGTTTGGGAAATCTTTAGTTGACTCAGTCTTTAATTTTGAAATTCGTGTTTGTTAAATTCAATTCAGATTAAGTTTCAAATAAATGGACATTTATGTTTAAATCTGAGGTAAATATAAGTCTCAGAACTTCAATGCCATGTTAATTTATCATCGAAACTATAATAAAGTTACTGTCAAAGTTAAACTTAAAGTTGTCACCATCACTTTAACGTAAGTTACAAATCATAACTCTTGTCTTATTAAAAATTCTTATGTCTAGACATTGTCATAGAAGTACTTGGGCGTAGAAATTACAGTGTGTTGACATTTTTCGCTATTGTGAAAATAAATTATTTTATGCATGTCAAAGAAATATATGCTACATGCTCAATGTATTCAGTTCTGAGAAGAATGTATGAAGTAATTAACGATACAGTTACTTTTAATTTTAAATTTTCTTCGATCTATTGTCTGAAGTCTTGTTTGCTTGTGTTCTTTTAAGTAAATTGTTACAGCATTTTTTCGATACATTATACAAGTCACATACATTTTATTGAACAATTCGTTGAAGACGCCTGACTAACTACAAGTATGCCAATGGAATATAAATAATTTATAAAAATAATGTTTGAAAATATTTACACTGTTGAATATTCAGAAATATTTGGGTACATAAATTTTATTAATGTCGCTATTTGAAATGTAGGAATACTAGCGAATTGATTTTTTTAAAAATTTACATCACGCTCTGAAGTAAGACGAGGGCTATTGGAGATGAACCTCGTAGTTTAGAAACATGTTCAATAGACTCAGACGGCACTTACTTGAGTTAGAATCCCTGTTTCCAAACATCCACATCATTCCAGAGACCTCATTTGTTGTAACGTGCATCTGCCCCATTTACACGACGGAACTTTAGTGAGACTAGGTTGTGAATCCGCCATATGACAACACCGGCCATAAGAACAATCATCAAAGGATCTCGTACATTTGAACCATAGTCAAGTGATGAGGACAAAATTTAAGATGCCACTCTTTCGTCCAAATTTCCACACCATGCTAATGTGAGGTTTTTTTAGTCTAAATAAATTTAACAAGCACCAGCCCCTCTACAGAGAGGGTGTTGTGTGGCATCAGGACGTTACTCAGTTCAAGATAGAAGAAACAATCGTTATGATCTTGGTGACATGTGTACTCAAACACCACGGCTATAAAAATGTGCATATACCTTCCAATTTTAGAATGTGCCGAATTTTTATTGTATTGTAAATATTTATTTTCATTTAATTTATTTAATAATTTTTTTTGAAAAATTAAGTTAATGTAATCCATTAGAAGAATAATATCTGCACATTTAAAATATAAATCACTTGATATTTTTCTATACAAACGTCATTTTTGTAAAGTAGGGTTCAGAAAGAAATAATTCAATCCATATATATATATAGAAATACTTTATTATTTTCTTGATTATGATTTTTTTAAAAAAATTAGATTTTCGAAATTGACAGACAATTTATAACTTTGCTTGTAAATATTCGAATTAGTTTGTATGAAGAGTGGAACTTATTTGCCCAGTGGAATGTTTATTTATAAGACACAATGACGCATAAGACACGGTTTATAAGACATAAAAGTTAAATAAATATTACTTATATCAGATTGTTATTTACTCAGTATTTTTTATCGATACTTTCTCACACAGCTAATTAAAGAATGATACTGAAACTATTTTATTCAAGTTGTCAACATTAAAATCATATTGATAATAATCTTGTCGGTCACGTTCATACAGTAGAAAAAGAACAAACGAAATGTTTTATTTAAAGTGTTTTATAATTATTCCTACAAATCCATTTATATATAATGGCCATTTTTAACTAATTCGTAGTTCTAAATCTTTTTCATAAATTGATCAATACGTTCCCCCCCCCCTTGTAAAATAGGATCCATAAAAGCATTTGCTTCCTCAATGTATTACTTTTCTATATATTAAAATCTTGAGTAGTTTCATATTCTAGTAATAATTATTCAACGAAGTTTCTGAAAAGGGCCAAATTCAGTTACTCCGATGGCATCCTTTAGGCATCTGCGTGATTTTAGGCTGTTACGATGAACAATAAAGCAATTTCCATTCGCATTTGGTTCCCAGTGTGTTTCGAAACGGGCTTTTCCCAACGAATTTAATCTTAATCTAAATTTCTAAGCATGGGATTGTGGAACTTTTTATTAGCTCAATAGAATGTGACAAAAATATTTCGAGACTATTGAACATCGTGCTTCCGAAGCTTATTTGTATAATGTAGCATGTATTCTTTTCGGTTGATTTTATTTTGATTCCCATTACACTCTTCAACACGAGGGTTATTGGTAACGGACCTCGTAATTTTGAGCAACGGTCGAGTAACGAGGACGACACCTGAGCTGGCCCCCATTCTCCTAGCTTGAGAAATCGGGCCACGCATTTGCGGCAATGACCACTCTGCTGCCATGTCTTTTTTTCGAAGGAGAAATATAAAGCATTGAGAGAAAAAAACTATTATCAAAACATTTAGAATTAGGAATGGCAATTTGCTCCGATTTATGTAGAAGCAATTTAATTCTTAAACATATGTTGAAACAATTACATACACCGCTTAAAAACTTAAAATTTTAAAAACATCAGAATACTTAAAATATAGTTGTATTGACAAGTAATACCTGTAGGAATTTTTTTTTTTTTTTTACTTTGGTAATCGTCATGTTTCTCCTATGGAAAATATTTTTGTATTACTTTCGCTTAAAGAAAAACTTTATTTAAGAAATTAATCACGTATGATAATTTATAAGTTATTTTTTCAGATCTATACATATATATATATATATATATATTATTTTATTGTACTATATATATATGTGTGTGTGTGTATAAAATAATAAAAAAGCAAAAAACAGTTTTTACGCTAATGGTGAGCTAATATAGACCGAAAAATTAAAAGTTACATCGTACTTTTCAGCAGTTGTGTCATACATACATATTAGCTGGTACACCCGTTCTTCGCACGAGTGAATTGAAAAATTAAACAATACAAATTAAAGGATAAAGAAGTTTTTAATGAGTTAATTTTACATGAATTGCAAATCAAACAAAAAAGCTTTTTTGCATATATTAGCTGAACAAAAAAAACCATATTTGTTAAACTTTAAGTCTGTGCATTTAATAGCTGATAAAAAGGATTTTTTAAAAATTTATAACGCCCCGTGACTCTCTTGTAGGTCGATTTTTGAAAACACCTTCCTAAGCTAACTTTTGCTAAGCCAAAAGTAGCACATTGTTACAAATGTTGTGTAATGAATGCTTAAAATAGTGTAAATAATTTATATCTGGATGTATAATACATTAATATTACTTTGTTATTTTTATTTTATGTTAAAATTGTAATATTCGCAAGCAACGCCGTTCCTTACATTATGATGGCGATTCAAAATAAACATAGCGAAGTTTTGGAGATAGAGCGAAGTTGGCATCATTTTTAGCGACCATGTTGGCAACTTGGCGATTGATTGAACGGTGCAGTAGTTGATATGCTGTAACGCCAGCTGGTGGGAAGCTACAACAAAGAGGATAGCACAAAATCTTTATCCATAAAAATTACACATATATGCCAATTTTCTTAGTGATTGGTTGAACGGCGTTGGAGTGAAGTGGGATCGTATCTAAAAACATGCATTTACATATGTACGTATTAGTACCTTGAATAAGTTCTTGCTGTTTCTTAAAAGATGAAGGACTATTTGCATGTAATTTCAGATGGTAACACAACTGCATTAAAGTACTATGTATAACTTCAAACTTTAGTCTATATTCGCCACAGCATACAATGAATTTTATTGCATTATATTATTGAAAAGAAATCTGCAACTGACAAACATAATTCTTGTTGAGAATTATGGTAACAATGCTGTCGGAAACGTCACGCAGAGACTGCTTTCAACGCTTCAAAAATTATGATTTTGGACTAGAGGATAAAGAATCTCCTGGCGTATCGAAAAAGTTCGAAGAGAAAGAAGAAAATAATTGCTTGTTCAAGATCCATGTAAAATGCTAGCTGAACTTGGAAAATAATTGCAAGTAGATGCATTAACATTTTCGATTCAGAAGCAATGACTTTGGGTGCCATATGTGTTGAAGCAGAAAGACGTCGAGCGGCGTTTTCTCATGTGGTAAATACTTTTTCAATAGCAGAAAAGGAAAGGTTGCATTGTATAGTGATTGGCGACGAAAACATTGGATACAGTACACTATTCCAAAGGGTAGAAGATCATGGATTAAGCCTGGTCACGCATCAACATCGCTCGCAAGGCCAATTATACATGGTTCAAAGCTTTTCCTCTATATTTATTGGATCAGTAGGGTTTAATTTATTGTGAATTGCTCAAAAAAATCAGATTATCACAGTAAATCGCTATTGACTTTGAATGGTGCGTTTGAGTCGAGCCCTACAGGAGAAACGGCTGCTATATGAGCAAAGATATTACAACTCTCGGTTACATGTTGCTAAACTTGTGAAAACCTACCTGGAAACGCTTGAATCGGTTGTTCTACACCACCGATATAGTTTCTACCGATTATTGCTTATTTCTTTTGTTTGTAGATGACCTGGCTGAGTCACACTTCCATTCTTACTAAGATACCAAAAAAAAAAAGAGGTCGAATCTTTGATAGCCTCAAAAGACGTATCGTTTTACCAAAATGGAACTCATATACTGCTAGAAAGATGGAAGAAAATGGTATCTAGCAATGGACAATACTCTTTCAGTGATTTTTTTTACATTATATTTTAAATAAAGCATTTATTTTTCGTCAAAAAAAACAGCGAGAATTTATTCAACTTTCTAATATAAAAAGCAATTAATGAATTGAAATTTTTAAAATTACAAAAAAAAGTTTAATTTAGTGACTTTAAGTTTGAATTAAAATCATATGGATTGCTCTATTTGCATAAAATCCTGTTTTTAAAATCTCATTTGTGGTCTCTCAAAATGGTTGTCCTAACAAAAACTTTTGAGTGTGAGCGGGCCGTTTTGTTTAACTTCTTGTTACATTCTTTCTATTACGAATTTAAAACTCAATTTATATCTTTCAACTCAATGAATAAATTAAAAATGGAATAAAAATGTTCAAAAAAGGCTTATTGCGGGCAAAAGTAAGCACCCAACATTCCATTCTACTCAAAATTATCCGTCAAAGAAACAAAGAACAATACAAAGAAAAGAAAAGTTTAATGAATTTCATTTTCTACAGCAAAAGTGGATGAAATCCATCCTTTGCCAAGAGTTTTGAAGTATATGCTGAAAGTATTTCGGTTTAGCTACGTTTTGCTTGGGAAGAAAACGCGAAATACTTTTCTGTGGAATGCTTTTGAAAGGGGGAAAAATTTACCTCCCTCCACATAACTTTCTCTTAAACTGTGGACCGTTCTAATTTAACCAACAACATTTCAGCCGCAAACAAGCCGTGTTGAAAGAAAACGGGAGACACTAATAAATACCGTTTGCTCGAAAGAAGAATTACCCTTTTAATTGAACTTTCTGGAAAACTGAGTCCCGTTTACTGAAGTGTTTCAATGACTACAGATGACTAAATGGGCTATTATCACGAAAAGGAGTTAATGGTTATGCTTAACAATGGATATTGTACATCTTTTCTCCATTTGAGAATATTGAAAACACTTATACTCTTTTTTTTAAATTGTACCTTAATGAAAGGTTATTTAAAAGATTTGCATTTCAGGAAGTTGAGTAAATAATTTATTTAAATCGCTTATACTTTAATAAAGTTCGATGTGTGTTTTCCCTTTACATGGTAATTTGGTCAAATGAGGATATACTTTATATGTATAGTTCATACATTTGAAACATTTTGTGTAACTACGTCGTCACGGCCACAAACTAGTGGCCAAAATTTTTTCTGTAGAGTCTTGTGTTCCATTAGGCACCCAACGTGTAGAGGGAACTAGTATATAATACTTCTCAAAGTTCTCACGGTGGCATGGTGTGTTGAAATTAAAATACGACGAGAATGCGTTTGAGATATATTAACGTCACACTATAAAGATGCACGAGGACGTATGGTGACGGATCTCATAATTTCGAACCATTGTCAAATGACAATGACGACACCTGAGTTGGCAATCCCCTCTCCTTACTTCCACACCAAATCAACAGGAGGAGGTTTAATCCTCGACATATTTAACGTGCATCAATTCCCTTATCATGGTATCCTTTCAGCGGTACTAGGCTCGAACTCATGACGCGCCAGGCACGAGTCCGTCACCTTGACCACTAGGCAACGACTACCACTAATTAAAACGTGATAACAGTTCAGTTTACGCCCCAACCCCTTTAACTGTGATTAGCAGTTACGAAATCCACAAGTAATAGCCGCCTTTTTACTTCTAAGGGATACAACAACAAACACAATCAATTAAAGTATTTACTTTCAATTCGATATCCTGTTTTTAAAACGAACTAAATTTCTGAACATATTACAAAATCTCATAATCTTGGATAAATTATAAACTTCGAATCAGTGAGTGTTAACTTTTCATTATAAATTAACAGGGGGCTATTGGCATAGGATCCCGCAATTTTGAACCATGACCATGTTAAAGGATTTTTTTTTGCAGTTGCTTATTTTAGAATTTCCAAAAGGTTTGTGCAAAAAAATTGCATTTCTTAGGGCCTCAATATTACAAATAATCCCAAATTAACTAATAAAAAAATTGATCCCGATGGATTCGTTAAATGGGAACCCGACTGTATTACATTCAGTAAGCCATTTACATTTCATTGCTTAACAAATCATTTTTTCGTACAATGTTTATTGTTACTACAATTACTGTGTTCAACAACCGTCACATTAAACTACATTCCATAACGATACTATTCGGTATTTTGGAATTAACCAATTTACTCTTGGCTCCAAAACTCGAATTGGGAATTGAACTGTACGAAAATGATAGTTAAAGAGCTAGTTTTGAAATGGTTCCAGCCTCTGAAAATAGTTACCGTAATATCGTCAATTTACTGTAATCATTTCAGAAACTATTGACTGTCTTTCACATAGTCCGATTCCCGGGTGAATAGCAAATGACCGCCAAAGTAGCAATTTAATCGTGGAGCATTTCAATACTGTAGTTCTAAATACTGAAAACGTCAAAGCTGAGCACAAATGCACGTTTTAATGGTGAATATACATTGTGAAACAATTCGATATAAAGCTACTTTCCACATATACCCTGTGATTTTGAATTGTTTAATTATCACAGAAACCGAACAGAGTGTTATTAATGTTAAAGGCCTTTGATGCTTTGCATCTTAATTTACTGACAATTATTAACATCGTACTACAGCGTTTCTTAAACTGTGGGGCGCACCCCTCTAGGGGGGCGTGATAAAGTTACATGGGATGCGCAAGTATATCAAAAAGTGGGGGGGGGTATGATTAAAAAACTATTAATTTACTAAAATGAAGTAAAATAAAATAAATTTTGAACTAATAAAGAACAAGATATCAATCATTGGCATGACCAAGTAATTTTAGCGCATTTTTCACATGTTGTATTTTACAAAAATGTAACTAATGAACTTTTTACTAACAGAAAGTAGTACTGTACCACTTCTCTAAATGTACTAACTGCTACTGAGCTGAAAATTTCCTCCAAAATGCAGGTAGATTTTTTTTTAAAACTTTTTGCAAACAATAAATTTACTAGGTAAAATTTGAGAAAATTTTGTTATAAACTAGCGAAATTCAGGAAAATTTGTAGAAAAATTCGGGAAAACTATGGGAAAATATAAATATGATTTGGTTCATCTAGGGCACAAATGCGACCAAATGCCGAAATCCCGAGGTCAATTGGTTGCTTATTGGCTGAGAAAAAGGTACGACAAAATATGGAACGAAGACGAAATTTGCGTCCTAATAGCGCTTTTGTTCCACTACGTGAAAAACGCGCTAATAAAATACTTACACATTTACACTGATATATTACACATTTAAATGTATCAGTACTGCACAGTATATTTCATAATTAATTTTTAACAGTATTAAGTTAAGGGCAAGTTTAAAGATAACCAGTGACTTTATGGGCATGTCATAAAATTATATTCAGAATTTAATACTTATCTTGATAATTTGTATGGTTTATAATTAAAGTCGTATTTTGTAGTTTTAGTGTCAAAGTGTCTGATTATTATTGAATTTAATACATTGTTATTGTACGAAATGGGGGCGCGATAAAAATTATAATTGAAAATTGGGTCGCAAATATAGAAAGTTTGAGAAGCACGGTCGTACTACAAAGCAAGGCGAGTGCTAATTCTAACACACACACACACACACACTTTCTAATCTTGAACTATGGGCAAGTGACGAGAATGAAACCTGATGTGGCACCTTTCTCTCCGAGCTTGCACACCATGTAAGAGAAAGGAGTTTCAGCCCTGACAGATTTAACGTGCAACATTCCATCTACACGGTGGGTCAAAAGTGGCACAAAGGTTTGATTTCATGACACACTAGACACAAATTCACGACCGGGCTACAGCAGCCTCCTTAATTATTTTATTTCTGGAAGTAAATGTTGCTTTGAAACTTATAAGAAGAAACTATACATTGTAATGGAATCACTATTTTAAAAGTAATCCATGTTAAATGCTTATCCAATGTGCTTTTTATTAGTATGGTCATTGGACCCAAAGCTTTTAATTTATTTCATTATTAATGACATCTTTTGAAGTCGCATGGGGAACCTCGTATTTTTGAACTTCCATTAAGTAACGAGGACAAAATCGAAGCTATAAATCCCCTTTGTGTTTTTACACATTACACCTCACAATTGCACGAACTGGGCATATTTCTTGTGCATAAAACCCACTTTTTAAGCTGAGTGAGTGAATTTTTATTAACATGGTCCAAAAAGCAACACTGTTATTGGGAATGCCTAATTTTGAACCATAGTCAAGAGACGATGCCAGACAGTAAGCCTATAAACTTTCCTAACTTCCACACCGCGCCGGCATGAGGATTATGAACCATGACAGATGTAATAGTCATCAACACGACGGGTCTCTATTGGATGGGTATTGAATTGCTCTAAAGCTTGAACCTGCGACTAGCTTTCCCCGAGTTCGTAACCATCGTCTCTAGGCTACAGTGGTCCCTCTATTTTCGGTGGGGTGAAAAGTGAAACCAAGGCTTGATAATTCTCTTATGAACTGACCATCGTGACCATATGGTTACCATGGCTTCTTGCCATGCGTCTTTTAAGAGATGTAAATCCATCTAATTCATGGTTTTGCAAAATGCTTCTTTGTTTATTTAACCACTTGATCGTGGTTCAAATTTAAGGGGTTCATTACCAATAGTCCTTGATTTGCTTCCCCATATGACGCATGAAATCAAATCATATATGAAAGTTATGCCACATAAAAAAAAACAATTTCAGGTTATAAATTTCTAAATCATACAAGGATCTATCTATAAAAATTTACATAAATCAACCTCTATTAACGCATTCTCACATCGGAAAAAAATAATTCATTTTTTAAAAATCCATTTATGTTCAAGTTCAATATAAGTGAAATGTGTTTGGAAAAATTACGGGGTTCATTAACAATAGCCTTTGAGTTGCTTCCCCATGTAACGCATGAAATCAAATCATATATGAAGTGTATGCCACCTACAAAAATACAATTTATGGTTATAAATTTCTAAATCAGACTAGGAACTATAAAACTTTACGTAAAGCAGCCTATTTAACGCATTCACATCGAGAAACAAGAAATTTTTAATTTTTTTTAAAAATTCAATTTATGTTTTAAGTTTAATACGCATAAAATGTTTGGAAAAATAATCCAGTGTAAATATGTTAATTCTCAAATCGTTGGTAGGATTTAGAATTTAACCCAGAATGCGTACTCTGTTCAGGAAACCCACTTTACAACTAGACCTGTCTCTTATGAAACTAAGCGCCATGACACAAATATTAATATATTTAGTAGTATCATATAGATATATATGGTAGTGCAAAATAATATCTTTTTTAACCTACAAAGAACATTCCCTCTTATTCTAAGTAGAGGTTTTCAAACTGTTTTAAACGGAACCCCAGTGTATCACTAGACATACCTACAGTTTCCGCAAAACACAGTAAAAAATCCAAAATAAAACTATAATATGTATGCAAAATGGATTCACCCCATTCTATATGAAGTTTATACAACCAAACAAATCTAAAGCTCATCCTTGTCATTCAAACAAAGTTTTATTTATACATCGCATCTTTATTTTGTAACATTTTTCAAACCTTTATTATAACATACATCTGACAAATATAACACTGTTTTAAAAGAAATATTTTCTTTATACGTACTACAACTGCATCGTGAATTTTATACTGTCTAGTACATCGGGTTCCCTAAAATATTTTTACACTCGTTAGTACAATGTTATGCAGAACAATTCGTTTTCTAGTGGAAAATGAAACTTTTTTCTTTGGAGGAAAAAATAATGAAAGAAAGGGAATCTCTCTCCTTATCGACATATGAACAGGTTCGGCACTAAAATCTAAATTTAAGCAAGGACATAATCTAAAATTTAGGTTGCAGATTCTCACAGGATTTTTCACACAGCTATATACATTTTAGTGCTATTGAGCACAATGTGTTAAAGTGAAAAATATTTCTAAAACTATTGCTACAGAAACAAACTATAAAAACAAATCAAACGCAGAATAGGAAATGCAACCGCAGATAATTTCAATACACCTAGACATCAAATAAGTTTGTGTTAAAAAAATGCATGCACATATCACAGTTATGCATATTGCATGGATATAGGCGACATTTCTCTTCAAATTAACATTATTAATTAGTAAATAATAAAATATTTTTTTTAAAAACAAATACGATACTTTTTTTAAAATTAGCTTTACATAAATCACCCGTAACATGTTGATATGTTCTAAATGTTATTCAGTTCCTACTATAAGTTCACTCTTTCCCTCTATATATGTATATCTTTTTCAAATTTTTAATCCTTTGTAAAATACATTCTATTCATCCATTCAAGTTCAAATACATTTTTTAAAACTTGTAGTGAATCAGACTACAAGTGTTTTCAAATATAAATTCATTAAATTAAATAAAAATCAATAGTAACAAACAAAAATAATAGTTTAATAGCATATATAGTAAGAAAAAACGTTCGTTGCGTCCCTGTAGCGCAATAGATAGCGAGTTGGACTTCTCTTTCAAAGGTCATGGGTTCGAATACCGTTTGGGAGTCTAATTTCTGATAATATAATTTTTCTTTTCTACAATACAATTTTAATAGAATAATTAAATTGAATTAATGAATAAATACTAACAAACAAAAAGTCCAACACCATGTATAAAAAGGAAAATGGTAGGAAAATCGCTTTTAATTTTGTCACTTATTAATGTGATTCTGTCATATGTGTATATACATATTTATAGAAATTGTAATATTTAATAAAAAGTAACTAAAATAATTTTTTTCTTTGTTGACCTAAGTAGGAAATGACATAAAAAAATGTTTTTTATATGACCTGTTTTAAGATATATTTTAAGTGTGTGTATGGAATAGGGTTCCGCAGGAATACATCTTATAGTTCTGAGAGAGAGGGTCCCGTAGGTCAAAAAAGTTTGAAGACCACTGCTACAAGGAAAGAAAACCATTTTTCGAACAAACTAGGCCACACGATTTGTTAAAGAACAAGTTTTTTTCTACCATTCAGCAAACAAGGCTTCTTTGACGACGAAAAAAATAACTTTCACTTGCTACATTCATACATAAGAATTGTGTGTAGCAAACAACAAATAACACCCAGAAGTATGTAAGTAGGCAAAGAATTTGTTACGAAAAACAACACGTCACCGCGTCGACAAAAGAGGGCAAACAAAGAAAACATCATTATCTGAAGAAAAAAGTCCCCCCCCCCTCTTGGCCCATTCAGGATAAAATTATTTGATTTGTTTTTCCTCTATTGGTAGAGATAACTAAAACTATTGGCTAAAATTTTTTTTAATAGGACCAATGAATTTTTACTTTCTACATTCTACACAATTTTCAACTTTCCATTAATCATCAGTAAGTCAATGCTGATTGCCATCCTCCCAATGCTATTGGTTACAGACCTAGGAACTTTGAATGAGTGAGTGAATATATTAACGTCGTACTGCTCAGCTACACCAGGGCTTTTTGCGACGGACCTCGTAATTTTGAACCATGGTCAAGTAACGAAGAAGACACCTGAGCTGGCACCCTCCTTTCCTAACCATCACACCACACCAACGTGAGGACATTTGCACTCTCGACAGATTCAATGTGCATGGCTCCCTATCACGGTGGGTCTTCAATTAGTACTGGAATCGAACTCATGACACGCCTTCCACGAGCCTGTTACCATGATCACTAGGCAACCTTGGCCTCCTAGGAACTTTGAATCTCGGGGATGTGACGAGGACACCTTAACTCTGGTAATCTACTGTCCAAACAACCACACCACGTGAACGTGAGGAATTTGAGACTCGACATATTCAATATGCTTCAGCCGTCTTCACTAACCATTCATTGGCACTAGGATTTGAGCCCACCACTTAATAGAAACATAAACGTCCACGAGTTCGTGATCACAACCTATTCTAAGACGGTATTTGATTTATTGAAGTAGAATGCTGTAAATAAGTTGCCATGTTTTGTTGAGGTGTCCTCGTAGTGCCAATAAAGACTACGCGGCCCATCCGGTATAGTGGTCAGTGAAGCTGACTGCGGTGCCGTAGGGACTGGGTTCGAATCCCGGAGAAGGCATGGATGTTTGTGTTGTAATCCTTTCTTCTGTCTGTGTTGTATGCCCCCCGTGTTATACATTGCGTGGTGCACGGGGTTTATAAATGTTAAAACAAAAAAAAAATACTACTTGCTTACAGGAGAAGTTGCATATTAAATCTATCGAGACTCAAAATCTTCATGTTGTTGTGATATGGATGTTTGATCAAATGGGTTCCAGCTCAAGACCTTACCTCAAAAATGTGAAATAAGTCGTCAATCGCACTGGCGAAACTTTAAAATGCAACTTTTTTTAAAACAATCACTAATGAGGTAAATTTTAACACATAGATACATATGTGAATCCTTTATTTATAATTATTTATCAAACAGATCACATTTTACCACATTTATTTTCTTTTCGAAGTATTTTCTCTAAAATGATGACTCACCTGGAGGCATGCTATTTTTAAGTTATTTTTTTTTTCTAAACTCGTGTCATATACCAGTTATTAAACTGAATCTTTAATAAAATATGCTTGGACGTAAAATGTTCAGAGATGTCACCAAATGTGGTAATACTAAGGATGATGTATGTATAATATATATATATATATATATATATTGTATTGATAATTAAGGTGTTTTAAGCAGTACACGAATATCATGAATACCAACACAAAATAAAAAAATTTATAGTTTTTAACTTATTTTTAGTGAAGGTGCAAACATTCTTAGAGGATATTTTTTTTAGAAACATATCTAATAGAAGCCAACATTTTTGTCATTAGAATGTATAGAATGCACTCTAAAGTTGGAAACGTTTGATTTGAAAATATTTTTACCAGAGGAACATTTTGTTAACCTTTATGATAATATTTTTGGCAACACCTTATTTAACTTTACTTGTTACTGTGAAGTAGCAAGAGGGATATTGTGGACCACCCTCAAAATTTTGAACCGCGTTCAAAGGACGAGGACGACACCACACATGATCCACCCTCTCCTAACTCACATCGCACCAATACACCAATGGAAGAATTTTGAGCATAGACAGATTTAACGTGTTTCAGCTATTCTTGATGGTCGATATTCAGTGGATTTAGGTTTCGAACCTGGGACTCAACAACGCCGGCCACGCTTCTAGCATGGCCACTTGACAACCTTTTAATATGTTGATCTATTTAAGAGATTTCTGAAACTCTTCAACCTAACCTATTTATATTTTATTTTAACCACCCTTTTCGACAAACAATTTTAAAAATTTCATATCTAATTTGGGTTCTAAATTTTATTGTAATAAAGTTATTCATTAGATGAACAGAAATTGATTCTAAGGAAACAAATTTCTTTGAGTTTGTTTATCTACTTGTAATTTAAGATTTATTTTACAAGAAATTAAACTATTTCCTCTTAAACTTACTTATCCAACTGAAACATTTTATTTGTCTGTTCCGAATAAACGTGTTTTATTAGTAGGTATTATAATGTATTGATTTTGGTTATTACATTATTTATTACTAATTAATTTGGTTATTACTAAAAGTATTTGTGGCTTTGTAATAAAGCTTAAATTTTAAAATAAAATAAATTAGGTAAGTATATAATATTAATACAGAGCCTAGTAAATACTTGTCTTTCTTTATTTGAGTATACGTAAATATTTAATTCATGAGCGTTTGTTTAAATCAAAAGAGAAAGAAATTCCCGATTTTTCCCATGGTGAAATTTATATTTTGCAAGTCAGAAAATTGTACGAATACTTAATTGACATGTCTGACTATCTAAAGAACACATGTATTGAAACAATATTGCAGTAATCATATTATTCTTATTTTTAAACAAAATGAGATACAGTACCTAAAATTATGTTTTAAACAAGCTTTAAGTTTTTTCAGCCATTGTTATGTCAAATGCTATTTGAAAACAATACATGATAAAACTGCTGCATTTTTAAAAACAAAATAGTTAAATTACACCAATCTTATTTTTTTTTAAAAAAAATAATTTTGCATTAAAAAAATTCACTAACTATTATAGATTTGTTTGTACATTACATCGGAACTGTAATTACGGCAAAATAGAAATTTTGTCATTTTTATTCTCTTTTACTTATGATAAATATTTAATTTTGCTTAATAATTTCCTCTGCACATAATTCCTTCTTTTTTCTTATCCCTTCTCTTTTAAGCGTATTTATTGCATTACCGAAAAATCATTATATTTATTGCATGTAATTATTTTTTCAAATCGTAGCCGAATTATTAAATTATAATTAATGAATAACTAACTTAAAACCTGTTTTAATGTAAAATAAATATTGCATAATGGAGCCTCAAAAGTTATTAATGCTTACATTAATTACAACGACTCATAACCTTCAAATTTTTTGCGTCATCACTTTTTAAATATCAGACTTTTATAATGCGAGTAATCTCAAAGGAATTTTATAATTAATAAATATTCTGGAAGAAGACATCAGAAGTTTCTCATTGTAACTAATGTTTTAATTTATTAGTTTTGAACGAATAATTTTAATGCGTTTTTTTTTGTTGATGTTTTAGAAGTTTTGCGATCAAAATATTTAACATTATAGTTATTATTTTAAAAACAAATTTATTATATACTGTAATTTATCAAAGAAAACCCATTGTTTCAAGTTCTTTCTCTTGCATTCACCTTAAATCTAAAATTAACAATGAGATATCATCGAAGATTGTCAGATATTAAGCCATAAAACTAAATTTAAGCAGTTGTAAATGTCTGTCATTGTTTCTATTATATAATTTACTTATTTTAGTTTTTATCTTTGATTTTAATAGTAGTTATTAAGATTTCTATTTCGTAAGGAGTTTATTAATGTATAGAGAATAATTATTTTTAAAAATTTTAAATATAAGCTTTAATTAACTGAAAAATATTTATTCTATCTAAAATGTTACTCTGTATAGCAAAAAATATTCATTTGACATATTTCATTATATCAAAAATAAAATTTAAATTTTAGAAATAAAAACACCGGATTCTTAATTTTAGTTAAGTTGTTTAAATTTTTTTTTAGCATTTCTTATTAAGAAATATATATATATAGTTTTGATATAAATTATATAATTCAAATAACTTTCATAAATAAGTATTTATAAATATTTCTTAAAGTTTTAATATTGCAAATAAAAAAAATCATTTTTTAGAAAATGTATTAAACAATAGTTAAGTACGTTGAGCGATAAGGAAAGTTAATACTATTCGATAAGTTATTAAAAAAGATGAAAATACTTTAATCATATTGATAGTTCCACAAATTTGCCTGTTAATAAAATTGAAACATACACCCTGACGTTAAATTCTGGCATTCAACACCAACTGTTATTAATCCCTAACTCAGCTAAATATTTTTTTAGATTAGTTTTGTAATTTTTTACTTTTTTTTTAGTTTTATTATTTTTAGTCCATTTCAAACTTTTAAATTCTTATTTTGGTGTCAATTTTGACACACAATCTGAATCGTTTTTTCAGCACAAAGCGCCTTATCTAAAACAAACTTATCAATTTTTCGGACTACAGCTGCATTCGGATCAGCTACATCTTCACCGCCCACCGGATTAATCATTTTATTCCATCTTTTTTCTCCTAAAAGTTATTTAAAATTTTCTGCAAAATTCTTAAAGTCCAGTTATTTTTAAAAATTAGCTTAGGAAAAGGGTAAGGGTATCCTCTGTTTACCTAACACGGTGGACCACCCATTATTGTACAAATTATACAACTCTCTTTATACTCATTGCTCAAATTGTGAAACTGTAATATACATGTATTATGTTGTTCTACTTATTTGTTCGTGTTTTCAATAAATTTGTTCTTGGTGCTGCCTTTCACTTTAATTCATCCCTATAGCTGCATCGTCAAATATTCCATTGATAAAGTCCTCAGATTTTGTAAATCTGTAGTTCTCGCAGCTTCCTGGAAAGCTGAGCATTGTTCCGTTGATTGTTAATAGGTCTTCGTGTGAGTCAACGCCTTTCTTCTTACGCAACGATTCTAGTCCAGGCAATCGTTGAGATTTTTTTCTGCGAGAGATTGCAATAATTTTCTATCGCAACCGTATTGACGATATTATTTGAAATGAAGCACACGGTTGCCAATTCAGGGCGTACCACAAATTAGTAATTTGCTTCGCCAAATTGGCGTGCTATCCTGAACGACATTTATGCGAATAGTACGAAATAAATTTGTTACAGCATTAAGAAAACTTTTTACGTATAGAAAGAGATCGATTTTATCTATTATTGGGAATTGAAAAAAGATACTATTACAGTCAGTTTAAAAGGAAGGATACATTAGAATCAAACACGAATATGTGATCTACAAGAGCTATCCCGAATGATTCACTTTATTTTCCTTTTTTTCAAACAAAAAGTATTTAAGAGTTTTTGGATTCGATTTTGTTTCTGCTTTTCATGATTCATTTTCTCCTCTTCAGTTTACTTTGTTCACTTTTGTGTTCAAATTGATTTGTATTCTTGATTTTAATTTTTATGTTTCAAATTATCCCGAGCAGTATACCCAAATAGTATAATTTACCTTATTATTATTTGGAATGGAACAGAAAAATGGTGGTTGTTTTTCAAATCTCATTGTAGAGCAGGAAAGCTCACACCAAGTCCATTTGACCTTTCCGCATAAGAATGTCACAAACCAGGTCTTCATCTCTAAACAACTGTCCCAGGGGAATGGCCCAGAAGTCCAGAAGATGAGGAGGAGTAGCAGGGAGAGAACAGGGACAGGTAAAGAAAGACTTTATCCCCTGCTCAAGGTCATAACCACGCAGGTAACCGCTTCTAAAGCGCGCCAAGGCCGTCTGAAGAGCCCTGGATCTCCTGAACTGTAGAGATAGGCCAGAACTCTTAGCTGCGTAACAGTCGTGAGCATGAGGGTTTTTCCAAGTCAAATTCACTTTAGCTCAGTGGCAAGAATGAATTTCAGAATAGCTCAAGACAGAGGAACTGGAGTTAGAGAGATCACAACCCCTACCAGTCAGCTCATCAGTTGCCTCGTTCCCAGACACACCCACATGCAACGATATCCGCTGGAGACAGACTTGTTTCCCCTGACCAAGCCTAGCCAATTTGGATAAAATATCTAGACCAGTGCTGTCCATAATCTTTGGTCAATTCTTCAAATACTAGATGGAACTTTTGCTGTCTGCCAGGATCTAGATATTGTCCTTATTAGAGTTGAGAACATGATCGAGAGCACCACTGATAGCAATGGGTTCCAATCTAAAGACGGAACAGTGGTCAGAATTCC
Source organism: Trichonephila clavata (assembly GCA_019973975.1). NCBI lineage: Eukaryota > Metazoa > Arthropoda > Arachnida > Araneae > Nephilidae > Trichonephila > Trichonephila clavata. The sequence goes on along the minus strand of BMAO01004331.1, from coordinate 142,966 downwards.
TGATGCTGATTTTAACATCATTCCCTGGACTGTTACTAAATATACCACTCCCTGTTCTACTGTATCCGAAAGACTACCATCTGTGTAAATAATCAAGGCTTAATCGGGTATGTCATTTATGACTCCAAGTGCCAGTTATCTGCTCGAAATATCGAATGTTCGGTCTGCGAGTATGCCATGTGTTTGTTTGAGCAAAAGGGATCGATTGATGTTTATAACTGACTGGGTGTTTATTGACGGTACACTTCAGTAATACTTGAGTTACTGAAATACTGATTGAGTTACTGAAATTTTATAAATACTGAGTTATTTGTGAAACATATTCAACTGATGAAGACTACTGAGTCAGTAGCCTTCCCTCCTAAGCTTCCAAGTCACGCCAATGTAAAGACTTTCTATCGTGACAGGTTTAACGAACATCATCCTCTCTATACGGTTAGTCTTCAGTGACTAAGACTCGGTAATGCTGGAAACGGGTTCGTGTACTTGAGCACTAGTTTACCATTGGCGATGGATATATTTGGGAATGCAGCGAAGCACAAATGAACGTGCATCGAATACTGCAGTTCTTAAACTGTGATCTGCTGACCTCCCATACGCTTTCCTAGGGGGGTGCACGAAAATGTCTCGCTTAATGTTAAGATTTCCTGCTGTTAAAGGCCTCGTGTAAAAATCAAAAGACGTGTCATCCAAGAATAGATCCCCGCTCTTGAAACATGTAGCAGACTAGCTTATAGAAATTTCTATAGACGGAGCTTTTAAATTGGGTTACAAGAATAAGTCCATTCCAAAATTTGGGAGTCAGTTACAGAAACCTTTTCTGAGTTCAAAAGCTCTGAGAGCGCTGGTGGCTCTTTTAAAGCTGCTTATTTATGTAAAACATTTTCGGATGTTCTTTATATTTAAAATGAATACAAATACACATCTGAAAGCATAGAACTAGAATTAAGACTGCAGATTTCAAATATTACACCTGTTAAAATAGCACTTCCAAAAGAAATGCAGCACTATTTTTCTCATTAAAAACCTTTATTTATACAATTACTTATTTAATATTAGTATTTTTAATACTTTTAAATTGGATGTTTTCAGTTTTCTCAAAGGAAGTGTTAAAAAATTTGTATAAATAACGAGGATGGATTATTTAGGAACCATTAAATAACTCAGCCATGCGTTGGGAGTCGGAGGGTTGTTCAAAATCTTCGTGGTCAACGATTTCAGGCTAATACATACAGGGTAAGGGATTGTGACGTAACCGTGGATATAGTTGATTTCAGGAAAGCTTGATGGGTCTATAGCAGATTTTATTAGGAATATACAGTTACAAAGGTAGAATCGTTACTTCATTTCTTTGGACATATATGTTTCGAAGATAATTATGACGCATTGGATGATTTTTTTGTAATGGAATAAGTATTGGAATAGGTGTATTTGAAACTTAAATTCTTAGAGGTGGGAACAGTACCCTAGTGGTTATGGTCACGAACTCCCGTGAGTAGGTGAATATTAACATCGCACAGTTCAGCTACACGGGGGTTTTTTGCAACGGACTTCATAGTTTTGAACCATGGTCAAAGAATAAGGACGACACCTGAGCTCTGGCACCCCCTCTCATAACTTCCACACCATACCAATGGCAGGACGTTTGTGCTTTCAACAGATTTAACGTGCATCTCTTTCCTACACGGTGGGTCTTCAGTGATATCAGACTCAAACTCATGACACACCGACCATGATCCGATACCTTGACCACTAGGCTACCACGGCCCGTCACGAACTCGTGGCCAGTGTGTCACGGGTTTAAATACTAGTTACCCTAAAGACCCTCCTTGTAGAGGTGGCTGATGCACGTTAAGTCTAAAGGGCTGAAAGTTCTCCCGTTGGCGTGATATGGTCTTTGAGAGAGGGGAGATAGCTCAGGGTGTCATTCTTGTCGCTTTACTGAGGCTCGGCACTAATAGCCTTCAATAAGCTATGTGGTTGTAGAAAACCATGAAAACGAAATCTTTAGTAAGCAGAGGATTAATAGAGGCAAAAAGTGAATGGAGACTGAGTGTTTGAAAGGTTTAAAACTAGCACTGACTGGTGTTTTTACTTTGTAGTACAGGACTAATAGACCACTTGAATACATTAAGGATAATATAAAGAAGGATTGTACTGTGTAATATCGGATTGCTGAAAAATTTATGATTCTCCTGAGCAGAATTATTTCATTTTTCCAGCAAAAATACACCATTTCTTAAAACTAGATCTCTGACAACTTTATTTAGGGTTTATGGAGCTTCGTCAAAAAAATTGCTGCATAAAATCTGCCAGTGGGTGAATTAGTTTAATTCTTATCTTGTAGAACCCATGAGAAGTAAAAAAGTTTACAATCCGAATATATTATTTTATCGGTCCTTCATACCATCAAGAAAATTTACCCTCCTATCGAGGATCCTCTTCTAAGAAAAAAGTAAACCTTTTTTTTTCTGTTTTTTTTTTACATTCTAATCCGTAATTTTGATTTTAAAAGCACTGCAATTTGTATTTTGGCTTGATGCTATATTACTTGGAAATTGCTAGTTTGATGTCTGTGAACTACTATAGATACATAGAAAGGGTTCAAAGATCGTTTTTAGAGGACCCCCAAAAAATCATTTTCGCCTAGAGGTATCCTTTTCCACACTTAATCAAATTTTAAAAAAGTATATTTTCAATAAATCATTAAAAAAAATTTTTTAATTATTTTTTTAAGGTTTAAATAATAATTTTAAATGATTTTGTGAAATAAAGAAAATAATAACAATACCTAGATGTCTAAAAAACAGAATATATAGACTGTGTCCAATTACTTAAGTAAAATCGTACAAATTCGTTTATCGTAAGAAATATCGAAATATTTTTTACATACATTTTTATACACAAGCATTTAGATTATTTCTCAAAACATATATTTTTTTTAAAACTGCTATTGACACTTATATATACGATTTATTTAATTATCCAGAATTATTTTAAGACAATTTCTTAAATTAGAGTATATACACAGCAAATATATGCATTTCAAAATTTTCAGTATTAATATAACTTTTTGCCAGTTTTTCTATTTTAAACAGTAAGCTAGATTTTATTAGAATTCTTAAACGCATCTCATTCGTACTAAATGAAAAAAGAGATACAGGTTCGATGAAAATATTCATAAATATACTATAATGATTACTTTGAGAAAATAGTTGAGTATTTTAAAACTGGAAGCAATATACGATAGTAAATAAGTCATAAAAATAACGAAATTTAAAATAAATAAAATTTTAATTTATTTTTTAAAAAAAATTAACACACATGTTGTTTAAGTGTCTTTAAATGCTTGAAATAAAAAAAAAATCGATGAAAAAATTTAGTTTTGGATTATTTATGCGGATTAAAAAAAAATTTTTTTTTACTGCCGCATATAAAATGCAAATGAAAAATTTTCCCGCTCTATTCGTCTATTACACTTCGCTATTTCACAATAAATGTGTTAATATTAAAATTAATAAATCAAATTATGAATTAAAGAAAACTTTAAATTAAGTATACCTGCGTTGAAAAAATACTAGAAATATGGCGCTGTTTTTATGTATCAAACTCGTTTGAATACCATATTGCGAAAAATTACACAAACATTAGTGCAAGTTTTTTTAAAACCATTAGTTTGTAGAATTATTACTGACAAATAACGAACTTTTTTATACATAAAATATTTGATAAAATATTAAGGAAATCATCTATAAGAGCGGTTTTTTATGAACCTTTTTTTTTCTATAAAAAATATTAGAAACTATAAAATAAAAACTTACCACTTTCCATTTCAGATCCCACCGTAGCTCCGAGACAAGTGATGAGAAATAATCCAAGGATATTAAGCATCTTCAGAATAAACTTTATAAATTACACAATTCTCACAAAAAAAACTCTCCAAATTTTTTGGCCAGAAAAAGAAAGGAACTACACTTTCTTAAGAGTACGTTTCTTCCATTTCCTTATTTTATTCTAACAAAACAATCAGAAGATATTGCGATGAAAAATTCTTTTGATGTCTTTCTTGCCGTTCAGCTGTGGAAAGAAAAAAGGATGAGCGAAACTTAGTGGAAAGTTAGCAGCGCGACGTAATCTCTTGCCGGTTAACGGTTAAAGAATGAACGCGGGAAACTAGTCCTCGATTCACCAGAGTCGGATGAGTTCATTTCTGCCGGACTGCGGGGGAGAATCGGAATGGGATGAAAGAAGATGTTCCGGATACTTTGATAAAAGAGGTCTTAAAAGTTTATTCCAGGTGGTTTTGTGTTCCCACTCTCGGGAATTGGCGGTGCTAACTTTTAAGAATTTTTTTTTAAGATTAAAACTAGAAAAAAATATTTTTTTTGAAAACTTTCTATTAGAATTCTCTTAAATTTAGAAACACGGATTCATTAAGCAGTGAGAACGTGAGATATCAAAATGGAGTCTGATGAATATGTTAATCATTACAAACAATTTAAATTATTTTAAAAATAAAAATTTTATAATCGAATAAAATCTGTTATTAAACATATACATTAATACGAATCATATGGTATATCATAATTAATAATTTTAATGATATATTTAAATATATATTTGGGCCGTGGGTAGCCTAGTGGTTAGATCACCGGACTCCAGACTGGAAGGACTGGGTTCGATGTCCGATGCCACCAAATGCCCGCCGAGTACAAAACGGAGAACGTACTCGTTAAATCTGTGGGTCCGAACGGTGTCGCCATCTATCGTGTTGTGTGAGCAAAATCGCACTGTCACCCTCTTGGGGGGGGGCTCAAAGCTTAGGCTAACGACAGGCGTAAAATTCTAGCCCTTAGCCGCGATGAATTTCGTGGACGTTGATCTGATGTTACTGTCGATCAGGTGGCATAAGCAACAACAACAACAACACACACACACACACACACACATATATATATATATATATATATATATATATATATATATATATATATATTAAGATCTATTTATCGATCAAGAGCAAAACTTGTGTTGAAATGTAACACCATCTTAATCACAGCAATATTTACAAAATAGTTTTACCTTGCTTTCAAAACCATTGTGGGAGCATATGTTGGCTGATTCAATGATTATTTATGTTGCATTTTGAGAGTGCGATATTTATATTAATGTCACTCTATAAAGCAACGAGAAGACTATTGGCGACAAAATAGTCATTTCGAAACATGGTCAAGTGACGAGGACGACATCTGAGCTGAAACTCGTCTGCAATCTACCACACTACCTGTAACCAGAAGGACTTGAAAGTGTATCAGACCCATCTTTACGGTTGCTCCTTAGTGATTGATTGATTTATTTTGGAGTTTATTGGCGCAAGAGCCGATTTCGGCTATACTGCGCCAAACATTTGTTTTAATATCTGTGGTCTAGACGGGAAGAGAAAGAAAGAATGAATTGAATGACAAGAAAGAGGGTCGAGAATAGAGAAGGATCACTAGGGTACCCCGGGTTCGTGAAGCCCATGTTTACCAAAGACAGTAAACCCCGTGGGAAAAGGAAAAGATCACTAGGGCACCTCGGGATTGTGACACCCGTACTCACCTAAAGAAAGTGAGCCCCCTGAGGGGGTTGCTCCTTAGTAAAACCTGAACTAGAACTCACTACACACCGACCATAAGTTCATAACCATAACCACTAAGCTACCGCGGCCAAAAATGTCACACTTTGAACCTACACTGAAGTTGTTGGAGGTGAATCTTGCAATTTTTAATTTTCGTCAAGTAACGCCGATGACACCCGACCTGGCACTCCGCTCTCAGTTTTATTACTCTGCTCACTATAGTAGGCTAGGGGCTATTGTGACGAATTCGCGGCCGGAGTGAGTGAGAGAGTGAATTTTAATGTCGCGCTGTTTAGCTACACGAGGTTTTTAGGTGACGAACCTCATTATTTTGAACCATAGTCATGGGAGCTGGCACTCCCTATCCTAACTGCCACGCCACTCTAACCGGATGATGTTTCAGCACTCGACAGATTTAACGTGCATCACTCTCCCACACGGCGGGTCTTCAGCGGTACTGGGTCGAACTCATTCCTTTCTACGAGTCCGTTACCATGACCAGTAGGCTACTGCGGCCACGAACACGAGTCCAGCGTATAGCAGTTTAGGGTCCTGATACATCTTAAGTACCATCGTATAAAGGAAACCGATGCACCTTAAATCTATTGAGGCTCAAAGTCCCCCTGTTAGTGTGGTGCGGTATTTAGGACAGGAGATTCCAGCTCCGATGACGTCTGTTAAGAATCCCCTAAAAAATTCTCTTTATAACCGCCAGAGGGCGCCTGAACACTATGTAAGTAGATACTTTTGTTTTTCTTTACAATCTCTCTGTACTTGTACGCTGAATGTAGCTCTCTAAGCTTGAAGCTGCCAGGCCTAATAACACTGGATAAATAAAGTTTTAAATTTATTGTTAATGATGGTTCTCCTTTGATGACTGAATTTGTCTGAATACAAGTATAAATATTACAACGTCCTCGTCAATTGCTGTAGGCTTAAAATTATGAGGTGTGAGGAGTATATATAAATTCCGCATTTCTCCCTCACCATTTTAAACGTATTGATCCCTACTTAGAACATGAAAGTGGCTGCGGTAGCCAAGTGGTCAAGGTATCGGATCATGGCTGGCGTGTCATGAGTTCGAGCCCAGTACCACTGAAGATCCCCCTTGTAGGGGAGCGATGTACGTTAAATCTGTCGAGAGCTCAAACTTCATCCCGTTGGTGTGGTGTGGTAGTTAGGAGAGAGGGGTGTCAGCTCAGGTGTCGTCCGCGTCACTTGACCATGGCTCAAAGTTCGCTGTTCGTCACCAAAAGCCCTTGTGTAGCTAAACAGTGCGACTTTAATATTCACTTACTCACTCATAGAACATGAAAAGCCCATTATCTTCTTCTCGTTAATTAATGACACATGGGAACACCAATTAGTGGCAAAATGTAATGAAGGAAGAACAGTCGAAAGTCTCTGAGGAGCAGTTCTTTCTAAAATGTATCAGTATTTTCAAGGTTAAGAAAATAGTAAGAAAAAATAAAATTTCATACTTATGATGTGAATGAAAATATATTAAGGAGGTTCTCCTATGTGACGGCCTTAGTTTTAAGGATTTTTAGAGAGTTTTTTGGACGATCAGTAAAAATATAGAGCTTTGAGGTTTTTTTATATGTTTTAAGAGTATGTATATTAATGTTTAGCCAAATATATCCAATAGAACGTGAGTTATAGTGCTCTGAACACACCCGCCTCGAAAAAAGGGAAACACAATTCCTCCACGATTCTGGGTGATTGGCTTATCTGAAATAAAATAAAAAATTAACTGCCTTTTAATCTATACCAGGAGTAGCCAACCTTTTTGGAAAGAGTGCCACTAACTGATAAATAAATATTATGCGTGCCACATCCAACTTTTCCAACAAGCAAAAAAGATGAAAAGGTGAAAAAAAATGTTACTTGTAAGCTTATTACGGAATTTTTACGCAAATAGCATATTTTTTAATACAAACCTAAGTAGTAGAAATTTTAAAAAATATATAATAAATAAGAGAAACTTAGGTTTTATTGTTAATAACCTTTTTTACACTTTCAAACCAGTTAAGTAAGGTATGAACTAAAAATGAGTAACTTGAAACATTTAATTCTAAATTATTACTAAAAAGTTAGTACTTAATGTGGCTTTTGAATTTGTAGTTTTCTGACCAAATCATCTAGATTAAACTTAACTAAGTAGCTCAACAACCCATTAGGGCCAAGTCCTACTGTTTCCATATCAGTATATATGACCTTGGGGTCCTGAGGTGCATGAGCAGATGTTCCGGTCAGGTGGTCGGTCTGACGTGAACCCCCCAGTGTTAAGTTCCCTATCAAGCCCCTGGTACTCATTTATTGACCCATTGAAGGGATGAAAGTCTGAGTCGACCTTGCCCATCTCGGGGTTTGGAACTCGGACCTGTGGTGTGGAAGCGCGACGCACTACCACTCAGCTACTATGGGGCAGGGCTTCTGTGTATGATAAGATTAGCTCTTAAAGATGCAAGCAAAGTTAAGTTGCTTTAGGTGCATATCAGGTTGTTTTGAGTAATATTTTGATTTTATGTTCCCTTTTGAAAACATTTATTTAAAAACATATGTTGTGTGATTCAAGCTTTATAAGGTTTTTTTTTTCCCTAAAATATTCGCATTTTAATAAAATTGTTAAAATAATTAAACGAGTCTTACAGTAGTCACCTATGATGTGTAACATCTGACATGTTATTGTGGTAAATAAGAAAAAGTAACTTAAATCCTGAAAAAAAAATTAATAGGCTAGGATTGAAAATAATTTCTATCGAATAATTATATGTATAATGAAAATTTTATTTAATTAACACAAGGAGCAATGCAGCTTCATTTATTTTATCAATAGTAATTATTCTTGTTCAATCTGGGGTAGAGTGGAGACAACAGGAGTATAACTAAAATATGAGACACATATACTTGTGATTTCAAAGTATTTAAAAACCTTTGAAAAACAGCGTCAATAACAATACCACTGTAAGTTATCGAAACATTTCGATTTGTGTTCATTTCGAGCTTGAGTTCATCATTTAGAAAAGCTATGAGTGGCTCGGCTTCTGACAAACTGAAGTTAACGTTAAAATCACTCTCAAAATCATTGGAAGCGAGTGAAAGTTTTCTTTAAAAAAAAAAAAAATAGCAGAACCACCTTCGGTATATGGTAAAAGTACAAAATGAAAGGAAATATTTAATATTTTGAACCGTTTGATTCGGAGAAATGTATACGACAACCGAAATCATTGTCCTCAAATTTCATACACAACGAGCCCTGAGACTTAGACAATTGAGCGTAAGAATCCGCAAGTTTATCCTGGATAAATCTAATAAGACTTGCTGGTATATGCGAAGTAGATTTAGAGTCAAGAAAAGAGGAAACCGGGTTTTTGAATTCGAATCTTTTGAAATGCTAAATTTAACAATATGAAAAAGGCTGGTAGCTTTATGGCTACTAGAGTCGGACCCCGATGCGGGGGTAGCGAAGAGACGCTACGAAGCGCGCTGATAGGTCAAATCAAATAGCGCGCGCTTTCGCGACTTCCTGCTACACATTTCCGTCCCTTTTCACGAAAACACTCCTACTACAAGGGGTGATCAAATGAAAAGGTACGAAACGACATAAAAATGAAACAGTTAAATATTTGCATATTCCGCCAAGGGAGAATGTAGCGAGACATCTCGGGATGCCATTGGAGACTCTGACTGGGATCGGATCATGCGCGGGTGCCCGCATGCGCAGGAGAGAGCAAAGGCTCTTATAAAAAGCGGCGTCCAAATGATGCGAGCACAGAATTACTCGAGCACAGAAAAAGCATTAACTCCGATGTGTACTGTGAGACACTCCGACGCCTACGCAGGTCCATCAAGAACAAAAGACCGGGGCTGCTCACGGAGGGTGTGGTTCTGCTCCATGATAACGCGCGTCCACACGTCTCCAGAGTCACACAAATGGAACTGGACAAGTTCCAATGGGAGACGTTGGACCATCCGTCCTACAGTCCGGACATGTCACCCTGCGATTTCCATGTGTTTGGTCCACTGAAGAAACACCTGAAAGGAAAGCGCTTCAACTCGGACGACGTACTCAAGGACACTGTAAAGGACTGGGTCTCGTCACAGCCACAGGAATTCTGGGAACAAGGAATCCTGCGGCTTGTTCATAAGTGGGATCGTTGTGCTCAGGCCTATGGTGTATATTTTGAATAAAGTCTATATATTCGTACCCACCGTGTTGTTTCGTACCTTTTCATTTGATCACCCCTTGTAATATCGAGCAACCGAGAGGAACGATGTTAAACACCAAAAATGTTATTTATTACTATTGTTTCACAGTTTTTAATTTTAAATAAGTTTTTGCGTGCCACAGTTATAACTCCACCGTGCCACACTGTGGCACGCGTGCCTCGGGTTGGCCACCACTGATCTATACACTTAAATGCACTGAATGGACTATACTCAATTGAAAATATCAAAAATTGGATTTTTGGTAGACCTCTGAAGAAAATTTTCGAATTTCACGGGGTTTTTTTGTTATGTTTTTGTTGTAAAAATAGAAATATTTTGAACTTTAGAATGATTGTAGTCCATTTGGTGAGTATATATGTGCTGAGTCTACCCTATGAATTCGAAGTCATTTGGTCAAACTGTTCTTGAGATATGATGGAGGAAAGTGTGAAAAACACAGTTTTGAGAAAAACGCGTTTAAAACGTTTCAAGTCCGGTTGAAACAATGAAACTTTTAAATTACCCTCAGTAGGCGATGCCTGGAGGCGAAGATTAAAAAGAGTTCTACGAAATATTCAATAACTATAGATATTTCCTTTTAAACCTCTATAAACTTGTATGAATATATATTTGCATAGAGGGGTCTATAGTTTCAAGCCGGCTGTACATATTAGGCCCAGTTTCGATTGCCAACTCAGCCCTCCGAACAGCTGCTCTGAATGAAAAAAAAATCACTTTATCACCGTGTCCTAGGCATGTTAAGGAAATCAATTTATGGAGACAAAAATTTTTGATTTTTTGAGCCCATCACATGGGTGAACCTTCTTAAGAAGCCAGATCATATGTTGCTGACCTTGCCTTTTTTTCGCGGTTTAAAACTACAGTCCTTTTCTTCCCCTCCCCCTACATATTTGAGACTTTTGCTTCAGATTTGGTTTTTATTTACATTGTACTATGTAGCAACTCGTCGAATATTGGCCACGGACCTAGTAATTTTGAACCGTAGTCAAATGAACAGCACTACTCCCGAGCAGTCGATCAAGTGAGCGAATCTGTGAACGATCAGGCTACCTTAAAATATTCCGACTTCATTTACTACACGCGTCGGGTGATCTATTTTTTTAATTTTGTGGAGATTATGGTTTTGCGATGAAACTTTTGTTCCTGGAACAGCACGCAACTTCTAATTTGAATTATATTTTTATTACCCATGATCATAACATTAGATTCTATGTATAATTTCAATAAAATGAATCAATAAAAAATTGACCTTCAATGGGTTAAGATGTACATGTTTAAGGTGTATCCATATTGTAACTGCATTTGTGTTTAGTGATATTATAGATCTTACGTATACCTTAACTACACAGACGTTTTTCACGAACTCGCGATTGTGATTTCTGGTTGTTGCTAATGCCACCGGCCTGACAAAGATAGATCGAGGCCCAGAAAATTCATCATGGCATCGGTCTATATTGAACGCCTGTCGTTAGCCGTAGCTTTGAGCACCATGCAGGTGAATGTACGATTTGGCTCTATTCCATCTTAATTTTGAGGGAGAACACCCTGGGAGTAGTCAGGGCCTCCCACCTCTCTTCCCCTTCCACCAGGGGCCGCGGTAGCAAAGTGTTCAAGGTATCGTATCGTGGCTGTCATGTCATGAGTACGATCCCAATACCGCTAAAGACCCGCCGTGTAGGGGATCTATGCACGTTAAATATGTCTCAAACGTCCTCTCGTTGGTGTGATGTGGTAGTTAGGAGAGAGGGCGCCAAATCAGGTGTCGTTCTCGTCAATTGACCATGGTTCAAAATTATGAGGTCCGTCGCCAATAGCCCTCGTGTATAGCTGAACAGTGCGACGTTAATATTCACTCACTCACTCTCCTTCCACCAACCTCCTTGCGGCTCGACGGCTATTTAGAGTACCCGCATGCCGCAAATCCATGCCATGCTATACATAAACAGACATCCAATCCTTCTCCAGAATTCGAACCCAGGCCCTATGGCACAGAAGTCAGCGTCGCTAACCACTACACTGGATCTTAAATACCGTTGGTATATCAAAGGACAGCCAATGACTTATTAGACTGTGTGTGTTTGTGAAAACTAGAAACTCGTGTAATAAGAATGGATCCAAGTTTGCTGAAGATATGCTATACATTGGTTAGCGAATTTGCAATTATTAGACAATATTAGTTAGAAAATGTTTATATTTATAAATGTTAGTTGTTGCATGATATTTCCTACATTATTCCAATACAGTCGACTCTCGCTAATTCAAACCTTCGATAATACGAACTTCTCGCTAATTCGAAGTATGCGCTCAGCCCCTAGAAATACTCTTGATATTTTGAACTAAAATAATACGCTTTGGTACACTCAATATTTCTAAGTAATGTTTGTGGCTGGCCAGAATACAGCACACGATAATTCGAAGTTATCTTACAAAACTTTCGATAATTCAAACACTCACTATCATGTAGAGTCTTGTAGCAAACAGTTGGAGCTTGCATGTTTTGGGTTGTATTGTCTCTGCTTGTCGTCTGCTTGTATTGTCTGCCCTTTGCTGACCATCAGAGTTGACTACAATTACTCTGACAAAAGGTAAAGTGTCAATAAACTAACTACGCAACAGTTTCCTTCAAAATCATGTTGATGCGGACGTTTTTCAAGCTTGATTTCTTTCAGAAAAATCTATTGACAAAATAGATTAAATTCCTTCAAACAAAAAAAAGAAACAGGTTTTTCGTCAAAAAAATTAATTATGTATATATACGTATTTTTTATAATAGATTTTTTAATACATAATAGTATTATTTTAATGCAGACTTTTAACTTGTAGAAAATATTTAGAACGTATAATATATACTTTTAAAAATAATTTCATACATTCATATAGTAGTTAATTTATTATATAGTTTCAAATTTTAATGAGTTAGAAAAAAATTTATCTTGGTGAATTTTGGCAGATTTTTTCTACTCTCTTCATAATTCAAACTCTTGAAAATTCGAAGATTTCGTTGGTCCTTTTAATTTCGAATTGTCGAGAGTCGACTCTATTTGTTTCAACTATAAGATGTTGTTATAGTCCACAGAATCTACAGCGAATAAGCGGCCAATTAACAAATGTACTCATTATCGAGATACTGATGGTTCTGATTGTTTTGAATATCGTACATTAATTATTCTTTTAAAATCTTCTCTGTAAATAATAAAATAAGTATTATGCCCATATTGTGTTTCCACTCAGTTGATCAAAGAATAACTATAGATTTCTTTCAAAAAATTAATAAATCTTGAATTCATCTATTACTTTTTTTAAAATTTTTGAGAGAAACTTTTGCGGAATTCTTCTCAGAAATTCAATCGAATGTAACTCGGTATTGATTGGTCATCAAGCACAGACTGGTGGCTTATCAAACACAGATTTTAGAAAAGTAATTCACGAGGGCTTCGACCGCTCTTGATTACAGTCCAAAATGGTTAATCGAAGTCAGGTTCTTAAGCCTCTTAAAAGCGGCCCACAAAATCTTTTCAAACCTTTAAATATTTTACATTACTGCAGTGGGTATTCTAAATCAAGCAAAGTAACATTAAACAAGTTCAATCTAGTTGTAAGCATCCTAAGATTGTGTTATACATGTGCGAGCAATCCCTTTATATATTGTAGAAGTTAATTTTCTAATTTCACAAGATGTAGGAACAACGATGAGGCGTGTTTTTGAATGGTTTAAAAATTTATGCCAGCAAAGAACTTATTAACTTTGACAAACACCACAGATCTGGAAAAAATAATCATTAACAAATATAATTAGATAAAACTCATCGCATTTCAATTCTCTATATTGGCATTTTCCTCGAAAAAATCCCAGGAAACAAAATGGAGAGTGAGTGGTGAATATTAACGTCCCACTGTTTTAGCTACATGAGAGCTTTTTGGCGACGGACCGCGTAATTTTGAACCATGGTCAAGAGACGCGGACGACACCTGAGCTGGCACCCTCTCCTATCTACCACACCACACCAACGGGAGGACGTTTGAGTTCTAGACAGATTTAACGTGCATCGCTCCCCTACACGGCGGGCCTTCAGTGGTACTGGGCTGGAACTCATGGCACGTTAGCCATGATCCGATACTTAGATCACTTGGCTACCGCGGCCACCAAAAATGGAGAGAGATTCCAGAAAAAGAAAATCAGATTTGAAGTTATTTTTCTTGATAATAGTCTGACAGCCCGAGTGATCCCAATACGCAAACATAAAATTGTAAAACATGTCTCAGACCAAAAAAAAAAACTATTTATAACCGTCCGATGATACAAGGGTTGTTATAATTGTTATATTTAATAGAAGTTTCCATTCTAATTAAAACTCGCTGAAAAAGAAAGGATTCAACCACGGGACAGGGCAATATCAGACATGCAGCATTAATTCTAAAATATATAGTATGTGATTTCAAAATTTTCATTTATTTATTGAACAATATATTGTGGTTGAATTTCAAAAGCATGTATTTAAGCTATTTTCCCTAGCTTCTTGATCGACTGTACGTGGTCCATCACCAATAGCCCTTTTGTCGTTTCATAGTGCGATATCAAGTGCTTTTAAATACTAAGGGAGGAGTAAATAGATAAACACTCTTTTTTCTCACTCATTTGAGTGGGTTTCTCTCATAGTAATAAAAATACTTAAAACAACTAGATTTTAAAGGGCTGAATAAAAACTCGGTTAACATTGTATCCACTCATCAAATCAAAAAAGTAAAACTCATTTTTTTTCATAACTTGATTGATAGATGGATATTATCTGGGTCCTTTTTCAAAGTAATGATAAAAGGGGTTGGATCTCGTAATTTTGGATCAAAAGCATATGACAATTATATATACACTTATGCACAAACACTCATCATTTTCACATTATATGAACGATCCCGTGAGTGAATATTAACGTCCCACTGTTCAGCTACACGAGGGCTTTTAAGGACGGTCCGCGTAATTTTGAACCATGGTCAAGTGACGCGGACGACACCTGAGCTGGCACCCCCTCTCCTAACTACCACACCACACCAACGTTGAACGATCCCATACATTGACTTTTAGGCTACCGTGGCCATGATAATGTTTCGATACACCTCAGACATGAGTGAGTGAGTGAGAGATAAGTGAGTGAATATTAACTTCGCACTGTTCAGCTACACGAGGACTTTTGGCGAAGGACCTCGTAATTTTGCACTATGATCAAGTGATGGAAATCACATCTGAGCTGACAACCCCTCTCCTAACCACCGCACCACACTAAAGGGAGGGAGTTTGAGCTCTCGACAGATTTTACGTGCATCTCTTCCCTATACGGCAGGTCTTTAGTTGCACTGGGCTTGAACTCATGACATGCCAGCCACGATCCGTGACCTTGACACTAGGCTACCGTGGCCATGATGGTGTTTCGATGCACCTCAGACTTGAGTGAGTGAGTAAATATTAACGTCACACTGATCAGTTACACGAGGGCTTTTACCGACGGACTTCGTAATTTTGAACTATGGTCAAGTGACGAGGAAGACACCTGTGTTGGCACCCCTCTCTTAAGTACCACACCTACGAGAGGACCTTAGACTTGAGACTTTCCCTATAAAAGTAAATGCACACTGACAGATTACCAGGGTTGAAAAAACATGACTGACCTCTGATAGTAAATCTGTCAGGAGTAAAGATTGAGATCTATGATTCGATGGGATATATGCGCAGTTTGAATCATCTTGTAAGGATGCAGGAACTGTTGGTCATTTCCTTCTCACTTTATTTAGCCTAAGATTGGTTCAAAATATCAGAAATTAAACTCTTCGAATTTCCCGTCCGATGAAGAAGATATGAACCAATAATGCAGCATGCAAAACAGTGCGCACCAAACACAAACATTCTGATCATGCAATGATGTATGGGGAACGTTATGGGGATTTTCCATTGCCCACAGAGTCTGACATTCGATGAGTGATATAACCACTCAAACAAGCTTTTCATCAGGATTATAGAAAAGATCAGTCTGTACTCCAGTCACATTATTAATTCAGTAAACCACTTGATATGTGCTTCACATTCACATCCATTCGTATCCACGCTTCCGGGCAACTTTTATTAGCCCTACCCTCTAAAATGCATTAGTTATTCTAGAGGAAAGCTATTTTAATTCAAAATGCAGATCCAATAAATATGTTGGTGTTGAATATTCTTTTTGTATTGCAATGTAATTTTCTCCAAACATCGCCTAATAACGTTCATTCCGTGCGCCATTAAAAGTCAAATAACTTCTCAAATTTTGCAACACGTATCGTTTTCAATATCGTTCATTAGAACGCGGTTTAGTGAAATCGTCCGGATCGCTTCTGCTACTAAACTCTCATCCAAAAGAATGCAACGTCTGTTTATTTAACGATGCAGAAAATGATCATCTTTCATATCATTAACAGCGTATTCAACAGGTTCTCGTATCATCATAATGGACGAGTTATTTTCCACTGTACTTTGGTATATTATATATATATATATATATATAATCCATTTTCCTGATATAGTTATTTATTTTGAAGTAATTTTCCGAAATGAATTTTAATGAAGTAAGACTATCCCTTCTAATTAGAGGCGTTTAAATATCGCATCCACGTACGTTTAAAACTACGCCTGATGGCACGTAGGACGTAAATTGTTTTTGGAATGTTACTGCCTTATTTGCGATTAATAATTAGCGTATTACTTCTAATAACAGGTTAGTTTAATGGCGTACTTTAATTTTATGAAGGTACCTCTCTTACGCTTTTGCTTGATTGAGTTATTGAATGGGTGGATATAATATTAAACAAGTTCCTATTCCGCCCTCTAAAAGCAGTTGTTGAAATTATTTTATTGCAATGAAACCCACTTAAATGAATAGGGAAAAAATAATGTCTTGCTCATTAATATACCCTCAAAATATTGGGAAATAACTTTAAAGTACCTAATATGTAAAAGTTGTAATACCCAACTAATGAGTAACTCTTCTGTTAGCTTTCATTTCCATAAATCATTTTAAAAAAACTCATTTGTTTGGGCAAAAAAGCAGATTGAATAGTTGTAATTTTGGCATTTCTTTCGTGTTGAATTTACATTCGACGCTTGCCACGAAAAACATAGTTAGAGAAGAAATAACCTGAAAAAACATCATATATTGTAGTAGACAAGTGAGCATGGTCGCGAAATTCTTCGCGATGCCGTGGTGTGGAAATTTGGAGAGGATTCTCGTTCTCTTCTTTGGCCATGGTTCAAAACTACAAGGTCCATCGCCAATAACAAATAAGCTTAGAGTATGAAGCACTTAAGCAATCACTAAAATAAAATGTCTAAAAAGTGATTTTTCCTTGGCCAGTGTAGCAGAGTTATCACATGGAGCTTGTAGTTGATGTTTTCGAGTGATGGGTTCGAATCTCTATGGCACTAAAGAACCCCCGCGTATCCAAGTGTTAAGGCGTGTTAAAATTAATGAGGTACAATGTCTTAACATTGAAAATGTGAAAATGTTTGGAAGCTGGTAGAGGGCCCTATCATCCTCATCAGTTGAATGTGGTTTAAAATTACAAAATATGTTGCTTGTTTGATGTTTACGAACGTAACACTCTCAAGAAACGCTAGAATTATAAATGATAAACTCGTATTTTTAAGTCAAGTGAAGACATCTGAATTACCACCTTTATTACCCGGAGCGTCAAATATCCGAACCAACGTCTGGATACGTTTTCAAACAGTGTAATTCTCAGCAGTTGTTTCGTGTGAGGTCAAAAGTGACCGGAAACCCCAAGGTGAGGGATTTTTCGGGAATTTCAGTTGTGTGATTTGGCAAACATCTGCGCGGGATATTAGGCCAGTTTTTTTTCAGGTGAGGGGGTGCATACATGCTCTTTTGTTGAGCTTTGTTGATGTAGAAACGTGGATGGCATGCGATATAGAAGACAATGGGAGAGATTGCCAATTCCGTGCAAGAAGAATTCAACCCTGTCGATGATGAAACGGATGAAGACGAGGACTACCACAACGAAAGTAGCACGGCTCCATCAAATTCTGACGCCTTTTTTGCGTTAGAGACAGCTATGGTGACAGCTATGGACTTAGAGAGAGTGTTGTCCTACTCAACTACTACTGCTGAAGTTAATCAGAGACCTAGCAGTGAAAGAACGAAGGTGTACAATGGTACAGCGAAAAATAAGTGATTATTTTTCTCCATCAAGGTAAAATTGAGACTTTTTGCACCTATTTTGTTTTCTCTTCAAGCACTTTTTCTGCATGTGATGATTTTCAATATTTGTATAGTGTCCAGTATCATATACTGCATAGATTGCATTCGGTAATCTGAACAACCGCGCATCTAAATGGTGACCGGTCCCAATTGATCCGGATAAACGACGTTCTACTGTACTTAATTTATGAGAAAATGTACTCCACTTACTCTTGGAGTACTCTAGACTTTTACGCTAGACTTCACGATAAATTTCTTACTAAGGTCTTAATTCTTATATATAAGCTCAATATTATGACCAATTCTCCAATTATCAATAATTGAATATCCAAAAACTATCCATCGAAGAGATTTCCACTCTCTTCGCGTACCAAAAAGTCCATACTTAAATATAACAACTAATTTGCATAAATCAAGTCTTCTTCCGGAGAAAGTTTTCAAAAGAGTATACAGTTAAAAAGAAATATCTTTACCCTCAAGATGATTAGAGGAAGATTCTTGGATAGAGCTGTTATAACATGTTTTCTCCTCTTATTTTTTTCTTGTCTCTCGTATGTTTTGTGTCGTCACTACCACGCCAGGAAAGAGTTCCCGACCCTACATTGCTGTAGATTTCTCATCGTTTAGGTGCGGTGGTGTAACGAAGAAAATTAGGGCCACCCTGCAAAGTCAGGTTTTGGGACCCCTCAAGAATCCTGAATTCCCTGAGAAGCGAGGTTTGCGGAGGTGTACGTAATGCCACTGTCTAGGTATACTCTATCTGTCCTGAAAGTTTGCAATCCAGCGTTTCTCAAACTGTGGGGCGCGCCGCCTCCCCCTCCCCCCCTCCTAGGGAGGCGCGAGCATATTACAAAAGTCGAAAATAAAAGATTTTTAATGGTTGTTTATGTGTTGAAAGAAAGCAAAACAAAATACACTCTGACATAATAAAAAATAAATAAAACAAGCATTTACATTCACATAAAATTCTTTGAAACGAATCAGTAGTGCACAATGTATTTGATAATTAAATTTGTAGCAACAGGTGTTGATGGATGAAGGAAAGTAGATGAACTAGGGTATATTATTCTTCTTTCACAAGGAGAACTTCGTTGTGTGTAGTGTATTTAGTTCTATTTGTCAGAGAAATAGTTTATGTCTATATTTTTAAATTTATATATATATATATATATATATATATATATATATATATTATATTAATATATATATATATATATATATAGTAGTGTTTTATCCTGTTGTATCTGGCATTGAAAGACTCCAATGATGGATTTAATGAGTTGCTTCAGAACTGTAAAACCAGAAAATAAAAATGCAGCGACATAAATGATAATTTTTATTAATTTGATTTATATAATATTTACATATTGACTGACAAATGACCTAGTTAAATACCGTATAATTCAGTTTTAATTATCTAATTGATTTCGCTATTCTATTTACTAAATTGTTCTTTCCTTGTGTGTGTGATGTTTACTTCGCAATTCACTTCAAATTAACTCATTAGAAGTTTCGTTATCCTTCAATATCTATGGTTTTGTTTTTCAACTTACCCGCGTGAAGAACGGGTATACCATCTAGTGTAATATAAGAACGGAGTGAGCTACAGAATAAAGATGTTTAATATTTTCACCTTCAGATATGGATATAATTTTATTTCATTAAAATATATTTAATCATATTTAATAATAAATAAAAATATCAATCTTAGTTAACACCATAAATTATCAATAAATAACATTTATATAGATATAATGTACTTAAAAATGTATCAGTAGTGCTCAATATGTTTTATAATTAAACTATCAATACCAAGTTAAAAAAAAATTTATAATAATTAATAGTGACCCCCGTGGGCTTGTCATTTTCAAAATTTAATACTTATCTTGATAATTTTTACGGTTTATAATTAAAGTCGTTTAGTAGCCTTAGCGTCAATGTACATTATTATTACATTCAATATATCGTTATTGTATGGGAGGGAGGGGGGCGCAATGAAAATTTTTCTGAAAATTGGGTCACAAACATTGAAAGTTAGAGAAGCACTGTTGTAACCACTTTACTGATACACTCTGTATATCTCACATTTTCTCCGCAATCGCTATCAACATTTGACATAAAAATATTTTATGCTTAGTTTGAGTTTTTCAGTATTTCTCATTCTAGTTTTATTTGGCAAAATATTTCCACTATTCTTCTGAGTTTATTGAAAACTCAGTATGAGATGGGGGAAAGACCGTGTATCTCGCTTAATTTCGTTATTTTATTCGATCAATACATAAACAAAAGTTGATTACTAGAAGAATAACTCGATTTATCCGAACCATTAAGGGATCATCAGTTGGCGCTGAAGAAATGAAAAATTCCGGAGCGTCATCGATTACTGATATGACGGTGACGAAGGCTGCAAGACGCATCGAATGTATCAATGTCAAGCTATGAATAATGTATTTATTGAAATGAGTCCTTTAATGGGCTGTTTAGTGTTATGAAATTTTCTTAGAAACTATGGTTTGCTTAATTCTGCTAAACTGTATATTTTTAATATATAAAACTATTACATTTGCTCAACTAAATATCCAGCAAGTAAATTAAAATACATTGTGCCTTTGTATATTTTTCCCGAGAGAAAAAATTATGCAGTTTAGTTTTTTATAATTATGAATGAAAAACTGCTGAATTTATATTTGCAATCTCCGTTATTCTAATTAAATTCATTTAATGTCCGAAAATTTCCTATAAATAAAGGGAAAAAAAACTGGACAAAAATTAATAATTATACTATATGGAAATTTTAAATACGGAAAATATACAAGAATGTGCAAAAAGTGAAAATTTTCAATTTCGTGCTGATGTTCCTGTTTTTCTTTCTTTTGCTTATTAAATATTATAATGGAATGAAAAATACATTTACTAATTTCCTCTTAATTTTTTTTATTACTGTATCTCTTTTTCAGGTAAATCTTATCCTATATACATTTTTTTAATACTAAATACTTTTGGCCTAAGAATTTAAATCACATTTCTTTTAAATAATTTAAAGTATTACTAAAAAAATAGCTTCAGAGAATTTGTTTTTATTCTTCCACCTTGATCATTGAATTTTTCTTTTCACCCATATGAAGAATAAATATAACTGCTTGTTATCAATATGATATATTAGGTTATTGTATTATATTGATCTTCGTTAAATTATGGTGGTGGCACCCTTTGATACTCCAGGGATGGCAATTAGTCACTAGTGCCAAATAACAATATTAGAAGGGTTCAAATTTCTTTTTTGAGACAAATTAGGGTGAATCTATGCTGCCCTTTGCTAAAAATGCGCTAAATATTACTGAGGTACGTTTGATAATGTCTCTGAATCTCTTTTAATTCCCCTGCCTACACAAATCTTGTACTCCTGTTTCTCGACTATCTCCTTCCGTTCACCCTCTTTAAATGTCTGAACTATCACATCATACCTTCCTCCATTATTTGTAATACCCCATGTCTACCTTGTGACCCAGCTAAAGGAGTGGGAGGAAGTAAAGGATGATTCGACATTATAGTTTCAAATTATTTATTCAACGTTTCAATTAACTCAAAAACCACTCAATGAATCACCATAAATAGGATGTTTCCGATCAGTCAACAGAGGGAGGGGACGAGAGTCGTGCTTTTGGAGAATACATCTAATAAATTAACCACTTTATAATAATCAATCTTCTACCTCAATATGGCTTTACACCGTAGATATATAACTAATTGCCACTTAACCTCCATAATACTTTGAATATCAAACGTATTGTGAAGGTGACTGATATCTGAACTGTAGGCAGTTTTCTTATCAACTAAGGCTTAATCCTTCAATTTCTTTTTCAATCTCACCTTCCTGACTTCAATCCCTCACACGGATTTTCTAACCATTTTCTGTATTATTTTCCTTGTATCTCACTTGCCACCTTTAGTAACTAACTTTCTGACCCTCTAACTTTCTAACTCTCGAGTAAACGAACCTGAACTATATATAATAAACTTAATTTGCATATCCCGTCTTCTTCTTAGGAGAAGGTAGATATTATTTGAATAGCCCCAAAGTCTTTCTAAGAGAGTTAGTGAAAGGACGCGTATAGATCCGCCACACATTGACACTACATCTTCTTTCACCCCCTAAAATTAACTTCATAAACTTCTATTATATAAAGTTTTATCTTTAAATGCAGTACAAGTACGTTAAATTTACGCCACATTTAACAACTGCATTATTTATGGTATTTACATAATATTAAGTAAACCAATTTTGCGAAATGTCGGGATAATCAACTAATAGAGGAAAATTGTTCCCTCATGTTCAAGCACAACAATCTTAATCGCGCATGCTCGAAAATAATACCAATGTTTATTATTTGTGATACTATTATTATCTTATTTCTTTGTGAAAAATACTCACAATTCGGGATATGTTTTCTACAGAAAGAGAGCAAAATGGATTATTTCCTAAACACACTATAATACGTTAGTATCAGTTTAAACTATTTGACTCAGCATAATAAGAATCATCGAGGATCCGCAAGACAGTATTTAGATTCGTGCTTATGCGATTTTATGTGGTGTCGTCTACATGAAGAAGGCTTATTTGTCGCGATTTTGAATACGACTATGGTGAATATTGGTGGACACCTGAATAATATAAGTGATACTAGAGTTTTTGTTTATTTCAAGTGGACATGCTTCTTTTTTTCTAATATGATATGTACAAAAGCTGAAACGCGCTGTTTTAAGACTCGATAATTGCTATCGATAAAACTGAAACCAATTCATGGTCGACTTAGTAGTTGGTTGTGTAATTCTCTAATTGTTAGGAAATTTGTTATATGTCAGCAAGTAATCTAAACTTTTTCTTTATTTTTATTTAAGATGAAAATACTAGGTGAATGCAATTTTCCTTTAGCTTGAACATTCGGCATTGCATTACTTGGTATATACATTATTACGTTTGAGGCACCATCCTTTTTTAAAACGATCAAAGAACTTGTTCTGAACAAATATCTTTCAAGTTAAGGATTACAGCCGCACGGTTAATCCCTGAAGGCTGCTTTTGTGTTGCTAGGTCATTAAGTTCAGTCGATTAATTCTATTACTTGAGATACTTCGGCGTTTTGGTAGCATGCTCAATTTAATTTAAATGGATCGTAAATTGTTTATTTTCCTTCTCTTTTTCCCTTATGATGAATATTACTTTACCGAAATAAGATAAGAGAAAATTCAGTTCAAAATATTTTTATCACTGTGAAATGTATTTCTAAAAACATAAATCTCCTAAATCATATAGGGTCAAAAGTTATTATATTATTTATAAGTATGTAATAAATTTAAAATAATTAAACTCATGAAGTATAAATCGCTAACAACCAAAAGTAACAAAGATTAGTATCCAAAACAATGCAAATCAAAGAATGGCATTTAAAGGAAGTATTTTTCATAAATTTTGTATAAATATATATACTCTTTATCAAAAAAAATCGAAGCACCGATCATCATGAAAACTTTTGTAGGTTATTACATCTTGATCGAACATGCAAATGATAAACTTTTAAACGCCAATGAACATGAATTGTTGTCATAGAACACATTTCGGCTGAGCAGCTTGCAAAGTATAAAACCAGTAAGAGAGAGGCGAATAATTTTTCTTTTTTCGTTTTCGCCATTGTGATTCCTTATAAAAAAACGAATGATGATATTACGACGTTTTCGAAGACCTTATAGGCAACTGAACGGCTTGGAACGTAGTTGCAATGGCAGAATGTGTGAACACATTGATGGTTATACCAGGCAATAGGGTGACATCTGTAACATGCAAACACAACTGTGCAATGGTGAAGGCAATAACGATTGTTTCGAGGAGCTTATCGACGAAATGAAGGCTTTGGAAGGCATTATGCATAAATGAGAGGCATTATCGGATCATTGTTCAACATACCCGAACTACTCTAACGGTATCATTGTCTACACTTTAACGTACTACAGCTAGTTCTTTTACCATCCGTGGTAACTTTCACCATTTGACAGCACTTGGTGGATGCGGGATTACACTTACAGTGGCCTTTAAGTCGTAAGCCTTTAACCCCACAAATGCGTCTGCAGAGGTGTCACAGCCGATCGTTTTGGTTCCCATCAGACTGGCATTACATAGTGTTCAGCGATGAATCCCGCTTTACTCTTGAAGCAAAGGACCATCGCCTTCGTGAGGCAAGAAGTCTCAACCAGATTTTGTTTTACAAAGACATACAACCATAACCCCTGGTGTGATGGTGTGGGGTGCTATCTCACACGACAACAGGTCATTTCTAGTCATCCTCAGTGTCTCATAAACAGCCCAACAATATGTTAATACTATCCTGTGGCCCTTTGTATTACTCTTCATGACACGCCATCTGGAAGCCAGTTTCCATCTAGATAATGTAAGACCCCATACCGATCACCTATCTCTGGACTGCCTTCAAGCCGTTGATACTCTTCTTTGATCAGAATACTTGGCCTTTCTTTTAGTAATCAAATATATATGGCACATTGTAGGGAACCAGATTCGCGAGCACTTTAAAATATCGCAGTTCTGGAGCAACAAGTGGTAAATGTTTGGCAGAATGTATCACAGGATAAAATTAGGAACCTCTGGCATTCTCTACCAAAATGTACAGAAGCCGTTGGGCGAGGTTCTGCTTACTACTGATTTCAGCACATTCAATGTGTAGTCGTAAGTCATGAATGATCCCTATTGTCTTGAATTTATTATCATTTCACATATTTAATTTTACTAAAAACAACCACTTCCTTCATTGAGCTTTGATTATTTTTTTGTAAAAGAGAGTATATATATATAGACATTTTCCGTAGATATCACGATCCTTGTTGCATGGGATTGTTACTAAGTCCCTGCTATTCAAAAAATTGTGTGCCAGGTGGGTGCCAAAAAACCTGACACCCGGACACAAAATTCAACGCTTAGGAGCAGCACTGACATTTCTGCAATAGTATCACGATGACGATAACGAGTACCTCTATAGGATCGTCAAGGGTGATCCGACTTGGATTTCGTACTTCACTTTTGAAACCAAGCAGTAGTCAATGCGTTGGCGGCATAGTGGATCTTCTGTCAGGATGGAGTTCAAACAGACGCTGTAGGTACGGAAAGTCATGTACACGGTGCTCAGGGACACGGAAAGGATTCTGGTCCTTGAATTCTTCCCACGTGGTGAAACAATAAACACTGACCATTACTGTGAAACACTGTTGAAATTGTGACGATCCAAAATGTGTGGAATGCTTACTGCAGGTGTAGTGCTCCTCTATGACAATTCTCGTCCACATACGGCTCGACGCACAGCAGCTGTTCTGACAGAATTTGGCTAGAAGTTGTTTCATCATCCACCCCCTGATCTTGCTCCCATTGGTTTTTACGTTTTCTTGCATCTCAAGAAATGCCTGTCCTCCAGTTAGCGTTTTAGCAACGAGGAAGAGCTGAAGACGTCTGTCACAAGCTGGTTCCATTCACAGGTGGTAGATTTCTACGTCAGAGAAATACAAATTTGATCTCACGTGCGACAAGTGTCGCAATTATGTTGATTCCTTTGTTGAAAAACACTGCTGTACTTGTTTCCAATAAATGTGTTCCTGAAAGTGTGAGTTTTTTTTTAAATCGGATAACTTTTTTTCTGTATGCACCTCGTAATTTCATAGTTCTAGCTACTAAATGACGAGGAAACATGTTACTGTTGTAAAACCATTTTCATTTGTCGGTCACAAGCACAAAAGGACGAGACGAATAAAAACATTTACATTCAAAGGAAAAAATGGTTCATCATTTCCTCCCAAAATCTTTTTTTATTAATTCGCTTTCTTGTCTGTCCGGGTGGAATTTTGTAATTGATTTTAACCTAACTTACCGATAAGCTAGAGAGCTGAAATTTGGACTATGGCTCAGATGTGGAGGACAATGCATGACAATGTAAGAAAAGAAGTTCTAGTATGAACCCGGGCCCCCTAAGAGGCAGGCCCTGACTTCGACAGAGGTCCCTAACTCCGAAACTTACACGAATTTACACGAACAAAGACCACATATCGATAGCATGGATTGTGCTGTGTATACGTATTCAATTTCGTGAATCTGGGATCAAAGAGGGTCTCCCAGGCTACCATGTTTTTATTTAATCACTTTCTTGTGTTTCTGTGCGTGTGGAATTTTGTAATCTATTTTAAAAACAGTAGGTACCCCCTATGCCGCTAATTTTAAATTGAGCTTTTAAATGTAACTTTTTTCTTAGATACTGTTAAATACAAACACTTCAAAATTTTGTTTGTATATTAATTATACTTTTAAATTTATACTGAAGTGAGATTTTTTAAGCATATTGTTAAGTTTTTTTTAAAATCATGCAGCGTAAAAGTATCACCATGATTTTTTCGAAAAGTGTCATTTTTTTGCACGATAAACTGACCTCTACCAAAGTATTTTGGGAATATTAATAAAAGCTCACTTCAGAATATATAGTTATATAAATCAATTATATTCAGTTAAAATAGCATGTACATCCATACTATAGATTTTGAGAAAAAGGTACACGCAGTTTGGAAACATCATTTTGACAAAAACGCATTGTTAATATTTGTAATGCCGGACGGTTCCTGCTTCCATCTGAACTACCATCTTGTCTACCCGCATATCCGGCTTGGTGTGTGGGTAGAAACTGAATAATCAACAGCCATGATTTCACACTAACTATTTTATTGTTACCAAAATATCAATCAGACACAATAACAATCTAATTAAGATAAACGATCAAATAGTAGAGCACGGAGGTGAAATTCAATAACACGGGGATAATACTATGGACCTTCAACTGATTCTACGATAGCTCAGTATAAACTACGCCGCACACTAATAAGTTAACTTCTAATTAAACGAGACTCACTATACCTGTACCTCTATGAAGCGGATTCTACACTTGAATCTTGCAAGAGATCTTTATTTGGATTTAATCACTGTCGTTTGATGGACTCTCCGTAATCCTTTTTCATGGACAAACTCCAAAATCTCTTAATAATTCCACGATCCTTCAATCTTCGACTATCAAACTAACTCGCCAACTCTTTGCTAACTCTAACTTGTCAACTCTTTAAACTCGCGAATACAAAACTTATATAATATACTTTACTTGCATAATCACACTTTCTTACTCGGCGAAAACTGGTTGAAATAAAATATTTTCCCCCAGAAGAATCCCCAAGAAATTAATAGATTGGAGGATAGATCCGTCACATACTAAATGTCACTTCATCACAAAAACTATGAATTACAACAAGTATTTGTTCCATTTTATTAAACATTAGCTTATCCTACATTTATTTTACGACTTTTTTATTTCCTAGTTTACTTAAATTGCCTTTAAAATACAAACATAGCATTTTTAGGTTTTCGTTTAATAAGATATTTTGTAATACTTACATTAATTTTCTCAAAATGTGTATCATTTTTTGAAGAACTTTTAGCGCTTTGATGTATTACAAATATCAAAGTTGACCAAAAAACATCACGAATGACTTGTAATAATATAACAATATGTAAAAGTAAGGTTTTGAGAACATGTGGTTATACATTTCTCGAAGGTTTTCATTATTGTTTCATATATTCGCTTGCAAACAGTATTTCTAAAAGTATCAGATCCCAAATTTTTTTCTAAACTGGTCAAATGATTTCTAAAACAGCCAAATCATAACAGTTTTTATGTTTTAAAACAATATTTATGTATTTTTATGTATGTAACCAGCTTTTTGCAACGAGAAATGATATTGCACATCTAAATTATCTGAATTCATTCAGAAACTTTTGAACATTTAAGTTTAAAAACTTGTGTGTACAATAAAGAAAAATTTATATTTATACTGAAGTGATTCTTTTCAAATTTATTTAGTTTTTTCAAAAACAAACTTTTACTTATCATCACTAAATTTATTCAAAGTTATTACTTTTTGTCACATGTGCTCTTTAGTTAAATGTTTTTGTAATAATTCCAAAATATCACTTCAGTATTCACAGGTATGCATATCGAATATATAATATAAATTTGCGTAATTTAATGTATGTTTTCACATACATTAAATTCAGAAAAAAAAATCATTTTCTTAAGCACAATTTTAAAAATATAATTCTTAGAAAACACAGTAATTTTTTTAAAAAAAACCTTGCTTTGTCAAAGTATTTCAAAAATATTGTGTAATTCTTCATTACTTAATAATTGTAATTTAATTCATTTCAACCATGTAACTATATATTCCGCTTCAAAATTTAACAGTTAATCGTACAGTTGTACTTTTATCTAAAGTTAATTGCGTATGAATAATAAAAAGAAGGTTTTGCAATTGTTTCAGGATATTTAAAATGCAAATATCTTTCAAAAGTAGGCATGGCCCGCCAGTTGATGATATTTAACAGTCATTTTGACATACTTCTAATTGAAAATATGGCATATGTGTTATATCCTCAGAAAGGTCATGAATTCGAGATCTTAGAAGCTTTAAAAACTCAAAATCGATAATTTCAAGATTTTTAGCCCACTGACTGTTCTTAAACTAACTTCCTGATGAGCCAGAGACTTCAAATTTGGACTATAGCTCAGAAAAGTAGATGACAATACATGAAAATGGTTATCAAAACATTGCTCATAAAAAAATTCTTAAGATATTTTTTTGATAATAAAACGAAAGCAATATTTATGATTTCTGGTAGAGTATTTTCTTATTTGTCCAGATAAGAATGATGCAAGATTGTATAAATCTTAATTTAAAAACACTATACTTTTATATTGGGAGAGATAATATTATTATTACATCCCGTTTTAGGTGTGTATAGTAAAAATTAAAAATTAATTATCATGCAAAGTCTTGGAGGGCTCAAGACCCTTATGGATTAATTCATGGACACACCTACAAAACGAATATATACTTAACTTAATTTAAAGTTCTTAATTTCCATTTATAATAAATCTGAAGTAAAATGTTCCAAATATTTGAAAATAATGGAGTAATAAACTTAGTCTATTATATAACATGGAAGTTTTATATCATGGAATCCCCCTTTTTTTTTTATCTGACTCGGTGAAGTACTCACTAATATCACACTATGAAAAGAAATATACTGCACGAGATTGTATGAACGTTAATTCACAATAAACTATCCATTTTTTGAAAATGTTTATTATAAAAATATCAATACTCTCTTATGTCACTTTTACTAAATATTATTAAAATTATGTACCTCACTTTTGCTGGTTTGTAATTTATTGTTCATTCCGCTTTGTATTGGAGACCATATCAGACTTAATCAATTCATCAAAATCATTTAGATATACAAATATTTAATATTTGTCTATTTATAAGTTTCTATATCAATTATAATCAGTCCTAACTTTCGATTTATTTTAGAGTTGTAATATTTTATCTAGGTAATATTTTTATTCACGGAAAATATTTGTTTATTTCGTAACATATTGGCACTTAAGTATTATCGCAACAATAGTCAGTATTCAATATAACTCGCCAAAAGTGCAACCACAATTTCGCGTATGTCATAGGTGCTGAATTGGCAATCATGTGTTTCGTTTCATATAATGTCGCCAGTAGGTAGCGATAATACGTAAGTACCAAAGTAAATTTTATTTTTCAAGAATAATAAAAAAAAAGGAAATTTTATTGAATGAAATAAACTTTCACTTTTACTAATTTTATTGTGACGATAAACCACTATCGTCGATATTTACGATATTATTTACGATAAGCCACTAAGATTTTTTTCCTTTTACAAGGTTACCATATTGGCGCTCTCAGCGCATGACTTTCATAAATAAAAAAAACACATATTAATCAGCAAATATTTATTGAATACTAGCAAAAATATCTAATAAGCCTCATTTTCAACTACAATACCCCTGAATTGTGGTTATGCAAAAAGTGATTTGAAACATTTTTAATAATTAAATAATTCTAAATTATTCTAGTGAATTAAAAAAGAAAAGAAAAAAAAATCGTTTGTGCTACGAAATCATACCAACAAGGAAGCCAAATTGAAGCGAAATTAGATCACTGTAAAGAAAATATTAGATTTTATAAGGAATAAATTTTTTAAAATTTGTACTGATTTTTTAACAAATAAATAAGAAATTAATTTTTTAATGAGTTATCTTTTATTTCTAATCATGTTTAAAAATTGTTTTTTTTTTATATATCGGATACATGCAAGACCCAAAAATTAAGTTTGAAAAGTTCCATTACATTTTGTGTATAAGTTATATTTCCTTCAAATATATAGAAACTACGTTTCTCGGATCTTATAAATAAACAAGAATGTTTATGCTTAAGTTTTTATTTCCGTAAGATAACAAATTTCACCAAGTTAATCAACAAAATGGGTTATTTTTCGTTAACAAAGGGGATTTTTTCTCATTAAGGATTAAAGAACACTGGCTGTTTTTTCCTTTTTACTGTTAAGAATGGTTAATTACACCCAGTGTATCTTTGTTGCCAAAGAAAAAAAAAATGCCACTTTGTGTTAATTATCTCCCATGTTTTTTTCTTAATTTTGTTTTTGTATTGAAGCATTTTTATTATAAATTAACCACAATTTTCATTTATTCTGGTTATTTGTCGCGAGAAATACACTGAATCAGAATGTCGTATTTACTTATCATACTGTCGACCAATTTCACAAAAAAAAAGAAGAAGAAAAACCCGTCGAAAATATTGTCATTTATGTTACTGTTTTAAACATATTCGCAAAAAAGTTTTCTTCATTGGTTGCATATCACTGCAATCATTGCTGTGGATTTTCGTAATTTCGGCGTATGTGGAACGAAGAGTAGTTAGCCAGACTTGCGAAAATGCCGGATTATCGAAAAAGGGATTAATAATAATTACGATTGTTCCTCAGGAAATATTGAGTTGCATTAGCATGCATTGCTTGTTTAAGAATACAACAGAAAATAAACTGCCCAAATACCCTTAAGCAAAGGAAAAGTATGTACTTTATAAAAGCATAGAGCATTTATTACATGAAAATGAAAATCTTTGGCCGTGGGTAGCCTAGTGGTTAGAGCATCGGACTCCAGACCGGAGGACCTGGGTACGATGCCCGATGCCACTAAATACCATCGAGTATAGACGGAGTACGTGCTCGTTAAATCAGTGGGTCCGAAAGTTTTGTGGGCGGTCGCAGCAGAAACCATGAGTGCAAGGGGCTGGAGAATATTTCCCTCCCCTTCAGTTCCATGCCAAAGTTGTGGATGGGGAGATAGGTGGTGTCGCCATCTATCGTTGAGATGTCCAACCTGTCTCACAGGCAATGGCAACTTTCATTCCTTCCCCTGCGGAAAGGACACGACAACAACAAATGAAAATCATTGAATATATAGCATACATTTATTTACCTGGTAAGGCACACCACAAAAAATATTTTATGAATGCATAAAGCTGTCTATATTGAAAATTAAGTAGCCGACTTTTTGGAAAAACTGGTTACTGTTTTTACAAGGATACGATACGAAGGAACAGTAAGTTCATTGCTGACTCGCCTAGTTCAAATATACTAAAGGGCAGTTTGGACAGAATTTAGTCCTTCACTATATGTGATGTTTCAGGAGTTCTTACAGTGTCCTCAACGTTAAAGTTTTTATTATTTTCCGTCATTTTTTTCATTAACAGCAGCAATGAACGGATCTGCTCATTAGAATTTTCTGAACTGCAAAGGGGATGCTGGGTTATCCGGACTACCGGATTATGAGATGCCAAGTTTTCAGAACCTCTACTGTGCTAAAAATTTTTCCCTTTTTCACAAAAAAATACAATAAGAGAAATAAAAAAAAGTTATAAAAAAGGTTTTTGTATTCGAGTATGCGCGTTAATGTATTTCCATTGTTGATTGCATATCATGGCATTTGAAGTTGGTCTCTGAATTGACAAAAATTATCAATAATAAATATACATAAACATCATAAAAACTTGCTTCTCAATTATTATAACTACAAAAATATTAAATAGTCAAATACATTTTCAATTATTTGACTTTCATGAAAGATTTTCTGATCATCGAACAAATATTTGCTGAGTTTTAGGGGCAAAAATGTGATAATGTAGTTTTTAAAATTACATGTATAAAAGTAATTTATAAGAGTATAAATTTAAAATATTAATTTTTTCAAATTCCCATGCAATGAGTTTAATTCCGAAACATGTATAATTTTCAGGACGTAGAGTGAATCTAACAGAATATTTTTTTACAAAATTCATGTATGTTATTAAGAAATAATGATACTTACACATTATACCGCTGTCCAAATTTGTCAAATCAAAACATGTTTTCAAATGCCGTAGTATGTACCCAAAAATGGAAACCGTTTCCGCTTGTGTTCCAACACATTTATAATAACGGTGACAGCATTTGGAACTATATAATTTATTGGCGAAATCTTTTGATTTGGCGAAATAGGTTGTGGGTAATGTCAAAGTACCGAAATCAAAGTACTTAGCATTATTTGCATCGTGTGAAGTTAGCAACAGCACTTATTTTGTCAATATTTATGGTAAATAGACAGGAATAGGCTCTCAGGGATCTATTTGAAAAAAAATAGAGTAAAATCCTAATTTGATTTGTGTATAAATTTGAGTATAAATTTGCAACGTTACGACAAATTCTCGTTTTCCAGCAACGGTTTTATATTCAACATAACGAGAATTTTTCCAGAGTTTGGCGATATTAAATGTTAAAACAAAAGTAGAATCCAATTTAATAAACCACTATTATATGTAAACAATTGAAAACCAAAAATAAATTATTTTTAAATATAAATAAATAATTTTTTTAAATGTATATAGGCTGTATATAATGGTAAAACATATAAATTAAAAGAATAATTAAATTCAAATTTTTTTTCTGTATGATTTTTAAAAACAGCATTGCGAAATTTGTGATCTACAGACTACATATAGTGATCGGAGGTTAATTCAGTAGTTATTTATAGATATGGGGTTGAATCCTATTTTATCGCCAAATTGGCGGATTATTGTCGTAAAGAATATAAATCCATTTCAGGAAAATGAACAGTTGGCACAATTTTGGTTTTCGCCAAATGGTTGGATTACACGGGCATTTTATTTTTCCAATCAACCAGTATATACTAAAACAGCTATATTCAACCTGTGGCTCCACAAGGCCTTTTTAATTGGCTCAGCCATGGCCCATTGCTCTGAGAAATTCATTTATTTATGAAAATTTGGTGGGAAAATCTTTGTTAAAAAATCAAATACATAATTTTTTTTTTTTTTTTGCTGTCGATGTCGTATGGGAGCAAATTGATATTTTTTTCCTGATTAATGATTATTGACAACAGTGGAGTAGTGATCATTTTAGGAGTGGAATTAATATTTAACTATCGTTCATATCTTGCAAGAGAAAAATATTCGAAGAAAATAGATTGTTTCAAGCCGATTGGGGAAGTTGACTATTTTGTCGTGACAAACAAGCATGGTTCAGTAACTGTTGGGTTTGTTACGAAAGTGTATTTGAAAAATACCAATACGTAGGAATCATTTGATGACACTTTCCCTCGAAGATCTCTTTCAAGAGATGATAAATTGTATTTCTTGAATAATCTTTACAACAGCAAAAAAGTGTAGTAATGTCACAAGATAACAAAGGTACCCTATGGAATTTGTTATATCATTGGTAATCATATGAAACCATTTACTGTTGCAGAAATTATGAAAGAGTGATTCCTAAATGCTTCCATTTAGAAAAATTCAGTGACAAAAATAAAAAAAATACATAAAAAACAAAGAGAGAGGGTTTTAATATTTTGATCAACTTTCGCATTTTAAATTTTCTATATTATCTTTGTTTTATCTCTCCCCTCCGTTAATCCTCAAGTGACTGCCCGCTTGAAATAGCTAACACATGTATGCGGCCTGGGAAAAAAAGTTTGAGTACCCTTGTACTAAAGGAATGCTCTAATTAAAATTTCTGTTGTTCTTAAGTAGCGTTTCAAAAAATTGAAAATAATGAATCACGCTATTTACTACTGATTAACACTTGAATGTAATGCCACAAACTCCATAAAATAAGTATCTATTAATTCAGAAGTATTTGCATTGATGGACATTTTGCTTATATATGAAAGAAGCTACATAATATAAACAAAATGTGGCTATTTTTTAGCTTGCCACAGATTTCGTATCTTTAACTCTTTTCTCTTTTTAGGTAACACTTAAAATAGTTTGGCAACGTATATTGCAAGACGCTGAAAAGTAAAATCACCATAATGCAATTGTATCATTTATTTTATAACTTATTTGAATGGGGGGGGGGCAATAGCGATCACAAGACACTCATGCTGAAATTAATAATTTTTTACAGTTTCACAACATATACAAGCAAGTGAAAAGTTCCAATGATTATATTGTACACTCAAAATTTTTTTTATTCTGTACTGTGTTGGAAGAAAACAATTTTGGTTCTTATTCATTAAATATAATAAATATTTAAGTGTTGCCCAGGCCAGCATTTCTCAAACTGTGGAGCACGCTCCATCCCACTACGGGGGCTTGATCCCTCTACGAGGGGACGCGAGTATATTAAAAAGTCGAAAATAAAAATTATTTAAAAGAATTATTAATTTACTGAAAGTAGGCATAGAAAATACATTCTGACATAAAAAAAATAAAATTAATATTTACACTGATATCATACATTTATAAATGTATCTGCACTGCACAATGCATTTTATAATTTAACAATACTAAGTTAAGAACAAGCTTAATAATTACCAGTGACACCATGGGCTTGCCATATATAAAAATATGAACACAAATTAACATTTATCTTGGAAATTTGTACGGTTAATAAATAATCACTTAACTGCCGATTAAAAGTTATGTTATTCGCTCCCCAATGCCCCCATTTTCCACGTATAGGCTTGCGTATCTGATATACTGAGGGGGGTGGGTGGAGTGGAAAGCAATAAATAAGTACACCCTCTGACATAAGCAAATCTTCACAAACATTGTCGAGATCCTTTTATGCATTCCATAGCCTTCGGAACAATTTTATGGACAGCAGTGCCCAGAAAATATCGTACTTCTGGTATATATACGCCCGGAGCATTAAACGCACAGGTTGAGAGAGACGTAAATATACGCCTTTGACACTTAAGAGGTGAAAGTCGCATAAAAAATTTAGCTTCAATGTACAGTATTATTGAATTCAATATATTGTTATTTCTTTGGAGGTGGGCTCTATGAAAATTATGATTGAATATCAGGTCGCAATATTACAAGTTTGAGAACCACTGGCTCAGGTCATTATTTATTTCTCAAAACCTTTTTGAATGAAGTCGTACTTCATTGAAACAGATTCCCTGATATATGCGGGATTTCCTATATGTTTAAGAATATGTTTTAATGTATAATAATTTATTTTAAAAATAAACATTTTTTATATATGGGCTTCTTCTATACAACGAGTCGTTATCTAGAGAATACTGCGTTAAAATCAAATGGATGCAATTTTAAAATAAGCTAAAATGAAAAAAATAAGAATTTTAAATATTAAAATAAACTTTGGAAATAATTATAAAATTTTCACCAATTCTTAAGAAATTTTGCTAATTGAAGACTGATATTATCATCGATATTGTCGATGTACTTTTCATAAACCAGTCGAATGTTTAAATTTGTATGCAAATATACATAATTTTTGAATTAAAGCGAAAGGGAAATGGTTTTTAGTATACGTAATATTTTTAATAAGAGACAGACAATAATACATCCATTATTATTACCTCTGATCTATGAAAACAGTTCTATATTCAAATTATTTGCGGTTATTTTTAAAAAAATTGTGATCTATATCACGAGTAAAAAGAGGCAAAAAATACAATAAGAGTGTTTATCTTTTTACAATTAAAAACACTTAACAGACATACCATAGCTTTCAAATTAAGTTAGCAACTTTTGAAGAATTTTGCACAGTTTTGCGTCAGAAGATTAGTTTGCGATGAAAGTTAATTTAGAAATTGGGGAAGTTTCCGTTAATTACATTGTTGTTTTCCTCTGGAGTGTTTCCGCACTTAAGAATAATTAATTATGGTGAGCACGTATTCATGTCATGAAAAAGAAAAGTAAACAGCCGTATGTTGAATAAATTCTCTTTTTTATAACATTTTCCTTTTATATAAAAAAGTAAATAAGTTACTTAGTTTACCACTCATTTTTAATTAATTCTCCTTCTAGATCCTCCCATTATTCGGAATATTTAGTTTTACTCATATTAAGGTAAAAAATGATAATATCTTTATGTACGATTTTGTATTGGTTCCTATATCCACCACTTTCATAAATCCTCTAAAGTAGTAGTCTTCAAACTGTGTTCCACGGAACTCAAGGGTTCCACAATGCGAAAAACAAGAAACTTATTAATATATGCAAAAGGGATTCATGTTTTCTTTGAATTTTGTATAGCTACTAGTATCTAAAGTTTATCCCCTATTTATTAAAACTGAAAATTTTATTTACGTATAATAGCTTTATTTTGCAACACTTTTTACAGTTTTATTATTATATAATAAAATAATATTAAAAGGTTTTATCTTTATATACATAAATTTCCTACTAGATTACGATTATTATCTTGTTCACTGTCTCGGGTTCCAAGAGATATTTTTTTATTAATTGCAATTTTCGATTTATTATTTATTTTTATTGTTAGCAAATTGTGTTTTGCAAAACTAAATAATTTTTTGATGGAAAACCATCTTTTTGCATTTGTGGAAAAAAACACATATGATATAGGAGAGGAAACAACTTATTAACATATCAACATATTTGACGCTAAAATCTAAATTTAAGCAAGAGCAGCTCATAAATTTTATACTGCAGATTCATGCAAAATGCATAGTACTTATCACGCAGCTACAAACATTTTAATACCATTCAAAGCATTGTGTTTAAGTATTTACCGTAAAAAAGTATAAAAACAAATTAAACTCAGAAATTTAATGTGATTGCATTTAATCTCAATAGACCAACGTTTCTCAAACTGTGGGGTGCACCCCCCTGGGGAGAGCGTGTTAACTCTACGAAGAGGGCTCCAGCACATTGAAAAGTTGAAAAAAATTATTTTAAAAATTATTATTTTACTGAAACCAAACAGACAAAATACATTTGACATAAAAAAAATAAAATACACATTTATACTAATATAATACACTTATAAATGTTTCAGTACTGTACAATATATTTTATAATTAGTTTAACACAACTAATTTAAGAGCAAGTTTGATAATTACCAGTGACCCCGTGAGCTTGCATTACACTTAACTTGATAATTTGTACGGTTTATAGTAAATCACTTAACAGCAGATTGAAAGTTACGTGATTTGCTCCCCAATGCCACCATTTTCCACGTAGAAGCATGAATGTGATTTTTTTTCGGGAGAGGGGTGGAGCATATCCTTTGAAATGAATAATTCCTTCGCAAACACTGCCAAGGTCCTTTTATTGCATTCCAAAGCCTTCCGAATAATTTTATAGCATTGAGCAGAAAAAATCGCACTTCGGAAAGACGTATAAATACGGCCAAAAATTAATGTCTCGGCTAAGTGAGACGTTTATATACGTCGGTGTCACTTAAGAAGTTATAGTCATACTGTAGCTTTAGTGTCAAAAAATAGTATTATTGAATTCAATATATTGCTATTGTATGAACAGGAGGCGATGAAAATAATGAATGAATATTGAGTCGCGAACACATTGAAAGTTTGAGAAGCACTGCAATAGACGTAGAATTCGAATGTTTCTGTGAAAGAAAAGCAAGCACATATTCCAGTTACTAAGTATAATGCATGGGTAGGTGACACTAGATCACAAATGATTATCATTAATGAGTAAATTTTACTAAAAAATTAGATTAGAATTTTTAATAATAAATGCAATATTTTTTAAAATTGCCTTAACATAAAGTACCTATATCATGTTGATCTACTTTAAATGTGAGATATATTCTTCTAAGCATGTACATGGAATGGGGTTCACAAAAACTCTTTCTAGTTTTAGGGGTTCTTTAACTTAAAAAAGTTTGAAGACCACTGCTCCAAAAAAATTCTTTTTAACTGTTGTATGGTTATAAATTCGCTTTCAGTGGAGGAACTGTAATTTTGCAAATGTCATGCGCTATTTAAAGCAAAGCAAAGAGAGAGGGAATCGATGGTAGTCAGCCTGACGCTGAACATAGAGTTATAATAATTGCAAGAGTTTCAGTAAGGAGAGCTGAGATCTCTACGGAGAATGATTATCAGTGCTGCAGAATTAATACTCATAGTTGAGTAGCTTAAAAATTATTATTAATAATAATGTCAGTAATTACGGTGAGACCGCTCCTTTTGTTTAAGGTATCCGAACACGTTCGGAGTACTTTATACCAAAATAGCATACTAAAACATTATAAATGCTCTTTTAGGACTCAATACCAATAAATATTACTATTTAACTATCAAAATTTAAAATAAATTATCTGAATTTTACAAAAAACACAACTATAAGTGAAATTTTAGCACTATTTTTGAAAAACTTCAAATCAGTTAGAGAAAAAAGTAATAAACAAATATTAGTAAAAGTATTACGAAAACAAACTAGATACATTTATCTAGAAAATGTACTAAAATTTTAATTTTTTATTAAAATTTGAAAATTTTACAAGTGACTGAGTAAACATTATAAGAAATATTACATTTTTTATGAGACCATTATTTAAATAATAAGCCATAACTCAAAAAATATTCATACAATAAGAAATATTTTAGTACATTCTCTAGAAAATAACGTAAATATCAGGTTCAAAAAGTTTTATGGAAATATATTCGTAATATTTTGAGTTATCAGACTCGCCATGATAGATTTTGAGCAATTTAAAATGCCCACTTCTGGTAGATCAAAAACCCACTTCCGGTTTTTCTAACTTTATAAAATTGATTGTAACTTGTCCTCTAGGTAGTGTACAAACAAAACAAAGTATATTTCGTAAAGTCAAAAGATAGCTCTATTCAATAAAATAAAAAACAAAAATATATGTCTTGACTGAATTTGGTCATTTTCAACGTGTTCGGATACATTAAACAATTTGTGGATAGTAAATTCATAAGTAAAATAAGGTGTTGATTTTACTAAAATATCTTTTAAACCTGTGCATCCCAAACCGCAGGCAACAGCAGAGTCGCTACAATTTGTGCTATTTTATTATTATAATATACAGACATTACTTATCAAAATTATATTTATTTTAATAATTTTGAGGATATATCCTTGGTACCTGAATTTCAATTATAATGAAAAATATGTACTAGATGTAATTCGGTTTAACTAAAAAAAGACTGCTACAGATAGATATAGCAAATAATACCAGGATGTACTAAAACAATAAACAATGCCATTGATTAATAAACTCTCTCCTTAAGTAGTTATTCTAATTTAAATAATTGGTATTATTTAGGTAGACCTAAACTTATATACGGTAACTAATGGTAGACCTTTAAAGGGTGATGTATAAGCAATGTGACATTAAAACAAGTCTTACTCACTCAAAAGTCTCAGTCTCTTAGCTTAAATCTCTAAAAAAATTATTTCTTATTATGAATAGATTAAAATATAAGTAATGAAACTGAAAAATAATTGAATGTGTTTTCGAGTTAAGTCAATGATTTAATTTGATTTTTTTTTACTATAACGTCGCACTTTGAAGATGATTTACTGTATTATTAATTGAACAACAATACAAAAATAACACAATTAATTGTAGAAATAGTTATACTTCAGCTATGCACAACTGAGAGTTACATAAAATATTAGAATATTTTGATCTGCTACCAGAAACCCTTATGCTGTTTAAAAAATTTGTATATACTATAACTGATTTTTATATTCTTTTATATGACTCTCTATATGTTTAGAAAACATTGAAGCGAACTAAATTCCCTTCTACCCTGCGATCCAGCTAAATGTGTGGAAGGAAATGAAAGATGATTCAAAATGATAATTTCCAATTATTTTATTTATCACTTTAATCGACTCAAACACAAATCAGTTTAACACTATAAATAGGATGATCCAGTAAGACAGCAGATGGGTGGGACGAGAGTCGCGTTTGGGGAGAATACATTTACTAAACTACTTTATAATAATAGTCCCTCTTTAATATTACTTTACATAGAAGAGATGTAACTAATATCCGCATAACCACTTTAATACTTTAAATATCAACGTAAAAGGAAGGTGACAATACATGAACCTAGGCAGTCTTCTAATCAATTTATTTTATTAATCACAACTTTCTTTATTCTTTTAGAAGGCCTTTCTAACAGTTTATGGTAATCTTAATCTTGTATCTTTCTTGTCACCTTTAGTTAACTAAACTCCTAACCTTCTATCTTTCTGTTATCTATTATCTTCCCTTCTAAGTCACTAAATCATTTAACTCCCTAATTAGAAATATATATATAATAAACTTAATTTGTATATCACGTTTCCTTCTTAGGAGAAGATTGGTGAATTTTGCTGGCCCCAAAGAATACCCAAGGTGATTATTAGTAGGAGGTCGCGTATAGATCGGTCGCAACTTTTCCTCAAATGCATAGTTATTTATGTAACAATGGACTCAAGGTTTAATGGTATCATCCTCCCCTCCCCATCCACCACATATATCGTCTTTTTAATATTATTTTTATTACTTAAATTATAATTTTTTTACTTGTGTATTTTTGTGTGTGCCAAATTAAAATTCGACGCCAATTAAAAAAAATATCACCAAATGATGTTATGCTTACCATTATATGTTCCAACATAAACGGGAATGGTTTCTCTTATTACCAGCATATTGCGGCATTTGGCGGCGTGCTTTGAATTGACGAAACTGGTTGAGGGTATAATATATATATAAGTAAGTTTTTATTTATTATATGGCAGCTTTGTCTTCTTTTTATTAAAAAAAATATTTTTTAAACAATTCAAACGTATTTTCGTTTTTTGCTCAGTGCTGGTTTCACTTAAAAAACCATTTCTTTTCTTCAGTTAAAAAAAAAATGTAGAGTTTTATGGAATAAAAAGGATTTCTAATGTAACTTTTCCCAAAGAAATATTTTTTCCATAATTAAATCTGTAGAATTAATTTTAAAAACTTCTAAAATACCAAAAATATTTCTCTTTTTGAAATAATTTCTCTAACAGTGCATTTTCAACGCATTTAAGTCTTCTTTTTAATTGTAATATAAAATGTTAATTATCGATATGGCAATTATTTGGAAACTTTTAAGAAATTGAATCTATATTAAGAGTTACGATACATTAGTGTGGTAATAGTTACAAAAAAATTGTAAGCATGCTCTTTTTTTAAATCTCAAGAGATTATAACAAAATAGAATTCAGTTTTCCAATTTTGTAGAATATATGTTCAATAGGGAAGTTTAAACATTGTATAAGATATAAAGGTATAAGGAGTTGATAATTTGGAAGAATGGATAACTATTTAAAAAAATCAAATAATATTTAATGATAATGCGGTACAATACGCTTACTTCGGCAAAGTGTTTCTAGATTTGGTCTTTCCAGATTACATTAGATAAATATGATAAAATATATTGCCACTAATACTTACAAATGTAAAATTGTAAAGATGTAGCTCTCGCACCTGGCAACAGGTCAATCATATATGATAGATCAAGCAGCCTGTAGGGCCGGGGGGCATTACGTCGATCGCGATCGACCGGTGGACCACCAAGACATTTTGGGGTGACCGCCTAAACATTTTACCAGTTAATAATTACAACAAAATTCAAGATTGGCTGACTATAGCTACAAAAACTAACTTTAGATAAAAATATTTTATTTCTTTAATGTATTTTGAATTGTTTCATAATAAATGCATCACTTGATATAATTATATTTGGGTCTAGTATTATTAAGTTTGTATCGCGTTTTGCTTAAAATGCGGTTTTAAAAGTGTTGTTTTTTATTTTAGTTCTGTAGGTAAGTACATATTCCGCACTTATATTACTAAGTTATAATAATAACCTCTTTTCCTTACCTCATCACACATACGACATTGGGCAGTAGCGTACACAATAATTTTTAAAGGGAAGGGAGTCGAGGGTTGAAGGTCTTACATTCTCGTATCATACCCCAATGCGCAGTCAAATATATTTTTTTGACTGTCGGGAACAAATAACATTGAATAATAAATTACTGAATAAATAATTAACATTAAAAATTACTAATATCAAATACTTATAACATTTTACATACTCTATACATGGGGCTATAATGAATCGGAAGAAAATGAAGGGTTATGAGATGGAGGGTCCGGACCCGTGGACCCCACCTCCGCCTTTGTGTGCGCCATTGACACTGGTGGACCGCAACTCCTTGAAAATATCAGAAGTAGCCCACACCCTGGAAAAGTCTGCCCACCCCTGGTGTAGGGTATATAAAGAGAATGACCTGGCAACCAGACACAGATCAACGATTGTCTCGACCAATCAGGAAGTAGCAAAATCAGCATGATAACGAACATTTCGTTCAACGTCTATTTCTCCGCCAGATATGTGATTAGGGGGCCGCAAGTGGCCCGTATGCCCAGATAGAAAGACCTTAAAAACAGACAGATCGGACGAGAGCAGCCTGAACAAGACGGGGAGAGGAAGCCAGAAGCTGAAAAACGTAATCGGTGAAAAAAGCACGAGAACGCAAGAAAGGGAAGGCGATGTGATTTCAATCCAACTAAATCTCTTTAATGTAATTGTTTTTGTAATGTGCCCCTTAGTAAGATCAAAACAAATTGTCGGGACTGAATGTTTAAGTGTTTATTTGTACCATTTATACACGACATCAGTCAGCAATATCCTCAAAAAGAACCCAGAAATCTATAAATATTTTTAATAAACATTATGACAATATGTTTCTATAATTCGAAAGATAATTTAATGATCTATTTTTGATGTAACTAAGAAAAATATAAATTTCACCAAATGTCACTCCACATATTTTAAACATTTTCTAGAATTCTAGAAAAGGAATAATTTTTTTCCATAAAGAAAAAATACATAAAAATCTGATAAATGATGATTTTTTTCTTCGCTTCAAAATCTTTTGCAATTAGACAGGATGAAGAAATTATTATTGTTATCAATTTTATTATTTCATACATTTTGAATGAATGTGTAAGTTTTTTGAATATCAATTCTTGGAGTGTTCGAATCCTAAGTACCGTTTCATTCTGTTGTACCCGCTGAGGTAGTTTTACAATTCAACACTTGTACACACGTGTCTTTGGTTGAATGTCAGTTAAATGACTAAAAAAATCCGCTGTACAAAAGAAATTTATTTGATTTTATTTCCTAAGTAATATGAATATAATACTAGAATTATCTAAAAATACTATAATATTAATTACCATATAAAATCCGGCGTATAACGTGCACTCCCGTTTTTACGAAGAACGATGAAATATTAATATACAATGCTCATGTGTTTTGAAGTCATTTATGCAAGGTATTATCGCAGACTTTTGAAAAAAATAATATACTTATAGAACAACAACTCTTTTAGTTCATAAGGCAAGCCATTTCCTAAAAATATTTCGACATGTGTAGAAGTAAAAATTTGTATGCACAACTGTTTTATTTTAAAGCTATCGTTTTTATACACGGCAAATAACGCGTACCGTTAAAGTTTGATCTTATTTTTGGTATTAAAAGTTCGCGTTATACACCGGATCTTACAGTACATATAAAAAAAATTAAGTTAAAACAAAAAATGTCAACAACTA
Source organism: Trichonephila clavata (assembly GCA_019973975.1). Lineage (NCBI taxonomy): Eukaryota > Metazoa > Arthropoda > Arachnida > Araneae > Nephilidae > Trichonephila > Trichonephila clavata. Next base: position 98,982 of record BMAO01004331.1, on the reverse strand, counting down.
ATGTGTATGATTTTACAATAGCAAATGTTACCCACGTGTAAATACTTGACAATACATTACGTGATTCTTACTTGGGACCCCTTGTCTGAGAATTTAGTTCATTATAGCTGGATTGCATTGATTTTACACACGCTAGAGAACTTTAAAATGTTCAAATCGATGGCCGATTCCACCGATTGGGAAGGCGTTCTGTAATACATTTTTTAAATCCTACTATTAGCTCACTCTCTTTCTATATATGTTTATCTTGTTCAAAATTTTAATCGCTAATAAAATACTTTCTATTCGTCCAATCAAGTTCAAATATTTTTTTTAAAAACTTGTAATGGGTGACACTTGTTGTTAAAACAGTTTTTTCGAAAATTAATTCATTAATTACCGTCTAATTAATTAAATTACATTGATTTCCGGTTTTCGACACCAACTTAGATTCATCTCCGTTGTTGTAAGAATGTAACTGTTTAAACAATGACAAAAGTTGACACGTCGAAAACCGGTTTTTCAGCCAAACTAGCCAAACCGAGTGCCAACCAATGCCGACAAATTATGCTCTTTTTGCAATTCCTATTATAAGTTCACTCTCTCTCTCTCTATATATATATAATTCATAAAAATACACAAAATAGTTATAAACCTAAGATAACTAGTCGATATAGTGAAAGTATGTATTAGCCATATAGTACTATAGCAAACTCCTCGCATTAGGAACCAGGATTGCAGGTTTAAACAAAGTTTTGCTGCCAGCCAACCTTCACCTGTATTTGCCTATATATATTACAATATATATATATATATATCGTTCAAATTTTCTATCGTTAATAAAATACTATTCATCCCTTCAAAGTAGGAATTGACTTATTTTTTTATATTACTTGTTTTAAAGCAAGGTATGTTAGGCCAATTGAAATTCATCATCAGCTTGTGGATAATTATAGTGAAAATGTAATGGGTGATGAAATGGTGAGAAGGTTGGTTGAATAAGCGAATGAGAAAATTTGTGAGAAAAAAAACTGTTCACAAGTCAGATTGCTTTGTAATGAGTTTAAGCAAATTTTGAAAACTGTTCATCGGTGGCATTCTTCTTTAAAGATGGTGCAGGCAAGCTGGTTTCTCGATATGAAAAATGACTGAATCAGTGGCTTAACGGAAAATATTAGGGATCCTATGCAAAGATAGATTTTGGGCCCAGAGCCCAAATATATACTTGGTGTCAGTCAGGCTTTGAACCCCCCCCCCTCCCGTAATGCGGGAATTGTGCGGGTGTACATTACACCAGTGGACGAAACAATAGTGGTAACTAAGCAGAAAAATACTTTCCACATGCTGTTTTATGTAAATTTAATTTTGTTTCGGAAACAGATTTCTGTACACTGAGCACTTTCAAGAAGTTAAAATCTTTTTAAAGACGTTGATTTCCGGAAAATGAATGCATTGTATTTTCGAAAGGAACATTTAAACATATTTTTCTCCATACTCCCCCCTCTTCCGGATCCAATTCTTTAAGTTCACGATTTTTAAGCCCCTTTTTTTTATTTTTTTATTCAGTAAAAACAGTACTCGATTCCAGTTGCTCTGTCTTTACTTTTACGTCATTTAGCTCTCTAGACAAAGAGTTTTATGCTTCAATTGCTTCTATAAATTTACGCCCAAATTCCTTCTTTATGTATTCAAAATAGATTTGGCGCATATGCAGCGTTTTTAATCCGCAAAACTTTCTTCTCGTGATATATTTACGACAGTATTTCATTTACATTTAAATGCAAGACTGTTTCTTAGTATTTGCATAAAACTATTTTAAAGTCATTCGAACAATTTATTCGAAAGTCTTTTGTTCCTGCTGCAATGTGACTTTAATAAGAAAATATTCTGTGACAAATGATCGAAATAAAATGAGCAAAACAGAACAGGGTTTTGGTGCAATGAGCTTTATTTTTATCACAACAAACAAATTCTTCTATTTTCCGTATCTCACAATATACATGATCTGTTGTAAAATATTGCTTTAATTTCAAAATTGTGTTTTAAAGTAAAGCAACAGAAATAATTTAAATACTTTTTCCATTTCTTTGAATTACGCTAGAAGAAATAGGTTTGAGTATATAGTATGCATTTTAAGAGCCAATTTACATATTTTATATAATTATAAGAAAGTAAATTGTTGGAAGAAATAAGAATACACATAAATAGTATTCATCCAGACCAAACTAATAAAACCTAGCATATATTTATTATTAAAAAGGAGACTAGCACAGAATGCAATTGAAAAATTAAAATACTTAATGGATTTTGACTTAAGTTCATAATGCAGTGCTTCTCAAACTTTCAATATTGGCGACCAAATTTTCAATCATAACGTTCATCACCCTCCCAATACAATAATATTGTATTGAATGCAATACTAATGTACTCTGACACTGAAATTACACAATACAACTTTAATTATAAATAACACAAATTATCAAAAGATATGTTAAATTTTGTATATAACAATCTCAAGGTAGTCAGTAGTAATTGTTAAACTTGTTTTTAATTTAATGTAGATAAATTAATTATAAAATGTGTTGTACTGTATAAATACATTTATAAGTATAATATAACAGTGTACATGGGTATTTTATTATTTATTATATCAGAATGTATTTTCCTTTGCTTTCTTTCTGTAAATTATTACACATATATATTTTTAATTAATATTTTATTTTTGACTTTTCCATATGCTCGCGCCCTCCTTGTGGGGTTATCCCGCCCCCCTAAGGGCCCGCAGTTTGAGAAATGCTGTCGTAATAGCAAATCCAAGACATGGCATATGAATCTTTAAATGTGTTTATATAAAATTTATAAAGAACCTTTTACCACCATTTCGGTATAGTGGTTAGTGACGCTGAATGCATTGCCGCAGGGCCTGGGTCCAAATACCGGAGAATGGATTTGATTTATAAATGTATATTCATTTTGCGACAGAGGGTTACTCTAAATAGCCGTCGAGCCAAAAGTTCTCTCGTGAGGTTGGTAGAAGGGGAAGAGAGGTGGAAGATCTCTGACCCCCCCAGAGTGATTTCCCTTAAAATTTGGGTGGATCCGAGATGTCCAACCTGGCTCTGGCAACTCTCTTTCCTTCCCTTCGGGAAGGACACAACAACAACAAGAGAATCTATTTATCACACAATCAAATGAAAACCAAATTGCATTGTAAACATTTACCAGTACTGAAAATTTCTTCTTGTTTAATTTATTTTATTGCTTTTTGACTACTTTGATTAGTCGTTTTTTTAAACAAAATCGTACTGTGAGGCACCACGATAGACCTAGAGATTTTGAGACACGATCAACTGACAAAGACGACACAAGAGTTCACACTCTACTTTTCCAATCCACACTGACGTGATAACTTTAAATCTTTCATGCGCAAAATTTTTAACAAAAATAATGCACTAGAGGGAAATAATTACAAATATTTTAAATAGACCTCACAAAACTATAATTATTGAAACAAAATCTAGTAGATATTAATAATATGAAACACTTTTTTCAAATAAAGGGTGTCCAAAGTTTTTAAAAATAGGTGGTGCATAATGTGTATCGCCACGCTTCAAGCAGCATGATAGTTCTGGAAACATGATTTTTCATCCCTAGGCACAATGGAACTTTTTAGACACACAACTCATCCATCCTATTATTTTATATTTAGAAAATAAATAAATTCATTTTTCTTTCTCTTTCTCTTCATCTTATACTGCTATTCATCCTGTATATTAATTATATATATAGGATGTGTGTGTGAATGACAGTATATGCTATATCTCCTATATATTAACTATACATGTTATTCATCCTAATCTTATGTTGTAAGCTTAATTTTAGTTTATTTCTAATTTACCTCAGTTAGCTTTAATTTTAAATATCCAATTCTATACATTAATTTATTTTACTTAGTTTTTATTTAGTTAATATTATAAGAAATGTATTAGTAGTGTAAGTAGAAGTATTTAGTGTTATCGGCGGTTTGAACTCGGTACCTTCCGATTCGTAAGCGCGTAACTTACCACTAGACAAAAGTGATCACTCCTGTCCGGTGGCTGTTACTGGCTTATTTAGATTCCGCCACAGTGTATTTATTTTTCTCTGAACACGAGGTATAGCTCATTCAGGACATTTGTATAATTTTGTGTGAATGTACTATTATTTAATAACTATAATTATTTTTTTTTTTAAATGTCACTTACAATAAATCTATCTGGTACAATAAACATGTTCATTATTGAGAAAAAATAAGCGGAATACATTTTACATTTATAAAGAAGATGGCCTTCAATACATTCCTTGTACATTTTTTGAACTCTCATATTTCATATTAGCAAAGCACTTGTGAAGTACTAATTATTGTAATATTGACTTATTTAATTACTTAATATATGTACTTTATCTGGTTTGTATCAAATATCCACAAGAATAACTTTCAGTTACACTTAAAAATACACAACACAGTCAATTCCTAAAAACACTATTCAACAAACTCACAGCTGATCAAAGAATGAACTACTGCATAAATCAATTGCATACAATTAGCTTCTGACATCTGTTGGGAATTTGAGTAACTGCTAGGAGTTGACCTCTGTTGGTTCAGAGAATGTACCATCTAGCATCAATTTTTAAAACATTCAAACAAGTGGTACGTTTTATGTACCATCACACAATAAACGAATACGAATTGGTGATACGACATATGCACCACCAAGCAAGAAAGAGTTAAACCACAAATGATTTAATGGCTCAGTCTCTATAGATTGCGTGGGTTATTCGTGGTTCCAGAGCATGAAACCACTACACGTAGACCTGCCGTATATTAGTTGGCGAACATGCCTAAGTGGTTTCCACGGTCATTTTATATAGTGAGAGAGGTTGTAATTAATAAAATCTTCGCATAAAGGTGCCTTATTGGTATCCTCCATGTTTGTTAATTATAATTTTACAATTTATAAAAAAAATATTTTAAAATAGTGTTACATGGGAAACTATTGACATGTTTAAATCCAAATTGGAAAACGTTGATTTTACAGACAAAATAAGGATGTGTTACTGGAGTTTGAGTAACAGGTTCAAGCCACATTCAAATCTAAGAACATTTTTTTCATAACGTAGTAAAAGTGTCATGCTCATTAACCTTGACAGTGTGCGAGCATAGAATATTTCGAAAGAAAGTATGTTAATGGTTCAAAAATCATTCAAGATATCCTTACCAATTTGACTATTTTCTTAACACCTTAATAGCTGTCAAATCCCATGAATGACAATTATTAAACAATAGTCTCTTGTTTTCACATGAGAGACTATAAAATTTCTGCCCTCCCAAACCTTAATTTCTTAATCAATTGTTATTATGCCATTTTTCAGATTAATAACCGCGTGTGATCTTTTGCTGTTACACTACAGCAGAATCCCGAAACATTGGCTAAATATGGACTAAAACATGACTGAGTTTTTGAAAATACCGTGTTATTGAGAATGGGATTGAAAAATAGAATACATATAAATTCTTTAAGAAAATAATACTGTACTGATCTTGTATGTTTGTTTGCTTGTGAATAAAAGCGAAAATACACTAATTAAAAGCTCTTAAACTAAGGAATGAGGGAGTGAGTGAATTTTAACGTCCCACTGTTCAGCTAGCTACACTAGAGCTTTTGGGGACGGTCTGCGTAATTTTGAACCATGGTCAAGTGACGCGGACGACATCTGAGCTGCCACCCCCTCTCCTAACTACCACAAGACACCAACGGGAGGACGTTTGAGCTCACGGCAGATTTAACGTACATCCCTCCCCTACACTGCGGGTCTTCAGTGCTACTGGGCTCGAACTCATGACACGCTAGCCATGATCCGAACCTTGACCACTTGGTTACCGCGGTCACTTAAACTAAGGAATAGTACGATGATTGATCCATAGAAAAAGATTACAAGTCAAATAAAAAAATATTTATTTACAATACACAGATAATACAAAAGGGAATTAACAGGCATACGTGCCTATGACTTCTTGAAAGAATCACGAAGTCTATTTAGGCAATTTTCAGAAAGCAGGGCAAACTTGTTTAACCCGTCTTGGAAGAAATCAGGTCCTATCTGTTGAGTCAAATATCTATGGCTGTTTTCACAGAAATGTTTTGGAATATAGCAGCACATCAGAAACGATATGCTGCACGCTACTATATCTCAGTCCCAGTTCTGACGAGATTTCACACAGAGAGTTGCCATTCGATGTTTTTGAATTATTTCTTCTATTCGTGCCATGAGGATTTCTGCCGTTGAAGAACTTGGACGGCCGCTCCCTGCTATAATGCGGTTTTTGATATCCTCTCTGCCTGATAGAAAAGAGTGACACAAATTTGCTACATGTTGTCTACTTATTGCAGATGCTTGCCCATTCTTTGCCCATAAAAATTGTATCACGGCTTGCACTTTCAAACGAGACCAATTTCCCAAGTGTCTTGCCATTTCAATCGTCCTGGACCGTCTAGGAACTTCCATTACCTACCCGCGAACCAGATGCATGACAAGTACCTCTATTTGTCTCCACTTTGGAGAAAAACAAATTCTTCAAAATATGTAGTTTTCAAATGCTGCGGCTTGTAACCTTTTTTTTTCTGATCAACCCTCGTGCGTATTTTATAAAGTTGTAAAACGTTTATTACATGAAAATCAAAATTTAGGAATACGTAGTCTACAGTAATTTATCTGACCAGACACATCTCAGAAAAATACTTTATCGGGGCATAAGCTGTCTATAACGATAATTAAGTAGCCGACGTTGCAAAAATTGGCTACTTTTTTCAATTCCTACTATTAGTTCACTCTCTCCCGATATATATCTTTTTCAAATTGTCAATCGTTAATAAAATACTTTATGTTCATTAATTCAAGTTCAGATATTTTTTTTCTTAAACTTTTAATGGATGACACTTGATATTAATGGAGTTTTTTTTAAATATTAATTAATTAATTAAATTTTAATGTTTTAATTTTAAATTTATACTACCTTATTTGTCTCATAGTTACAACTAACTGCAACAGATGATGCCAGTACGTTTTTCTATCAAAGCAGGAATTGGAGGTAAAAAAAAAATGTTTATAACTTGTTTCTTTAGAAATATGCAATGTCTTGTTGTCTTCCGTATTGAATTTTGTTTTACTTTCTCTTCACGAAGATGACGAAGGTAAGTCCATTACTGATGCACCTTGTAGTTTAAAATACTGAAAGACGGTTTCGGCAGCCTATGTTCTTTCACTTGTGAGGTGTTTTAGGAGTTTGTACGGTTGTCTCAGTGTCCGGCTTTTTTCTTGTACGATGCCAAACAAGACGCCTTCCGTGCGTCTGCACCCTCCAAAATTAATTTCACTAAAACCTAGTCTTAGCAGATATCTACTCAACAAAATAAACAAGCTTACCATATCCCAATTCTGTAAGTTTAATAGTTCAAAATTTAAGTATATTTCAACCCGTTAAAAATGAAATTTTTACTTCAATATAACTTTTTTATCCTTCCATCTCGATTGTTACATTTTTCAATTCACCCGTGCAAAGAACGAATATTCCTGTAGATATAACGTTTTACTCAGTGAGGATTCATTTAATGCGATAGATACTTTTGAGAAGCCAATTAACAGTAATAAGAGTAAGTATTCCTCTAACAACTCAGATCTAAATACGAAATCAATTCACTGCAAAATATTGCCATAAATGCATTTTTCTTTAGGAGTTTAAGCCAGTATCCTTTATAAAAAAAAGAAATTATCCCTGTCAACAAACTCTGATATCTCTCCGAAAAATCTTCTTAAACGAACGAAAGTTTTTCTTTCTTAGTCAACATGTGGTGCTTTATATAAAAAAAGTGAAAAAGGCTTCAGGATTTGTGGAAATAACAAGATTCTGGAATAGAAAATGTAGACGAGCAAAGCTTTTTGTAAGCACCCAATTTTTTTCTGCACAAGTTAACAGTTTAGCTATTTATATGGAGATAGAAATCACTTTTTAAAAAAGTTTTTTTTTCTGCCTTGATTGATTTTACATCAGTTTCTTATTTTTAATATTATTCTGAACATTATAAAAATGATTTTAACATCTTTTAAAAATGTATAAACGATTTTTTTGGTGTTTTAAGAAGCAGATATTTAGAATAAAGTCCAGTTCTTTGAGAGCACACGACTTAATAAAAAAAAATAATTTAAAACCAAAGTATGAATTTAATTTTTAATATTAAAATATTAATATATTTTATAGGCTTTGGTGAAAAGTTGTTATATTCAATGTTTTTCCTTTAAACGTTCTAATAACTAATAAAAACGTTAAATTATAAGAAGCAATTTTTAATTGCAATACTTGCACAAGGAGAAAAAAATCAGTTTCGATTGTTTACCTTCTTCAATTCCTACTAATAGTTCACTTCTTCCTATATATATAAAACTTATTTAAATTGTCTATCGTTAATAAATACTTTCTATTCATCCACATTCAAGTTCAAATGCATTTTTTTAAAACTTGTAGGGGATGACACTTGATGTTAATACAGTATTTTAAAATATTAACTCATTAATTAAATTTTAAAAATGAATATATAGCAGCGAACAGATATAATAGTTCAACAGCATATAAATAAAGGAATATCGTTCGTTGTGTCTCTGTAGCGCAATGGATAGTGCGCTGAGTAGCAATTGACTTAGTTTGTATTTATATTACTCTTCAACTCTAAAATAAATCTCAAGTGACGAGAATTTCTACGTATTTCTGAATTTAAAAATATCATGTGTTATTTCAACATATTGGATTATTTACAATAAGTGTATATATATATTTAAAATCTTCGAGAAGAGCTTTTTTTAGTAAACAATTTCAAATTTTCTATTTCATTTAACTGTAATTTTCCTGAAAGTGAAAATCCTAAATAAAAAACTTTTTGCCGCTATTTCTTTTTTATTTCTTAGAAAATCATATAATCTAATTTAATTAAAAACGTTGTTGTGTGTAATGTAGTATGAGCAACATTTCTAAATTTAGTCCAATCTCATAAGAATAAATTAAGTCCTAAATTTTTTAAATTTCTGAAAATAAAATTTTTACATACATTATAATTAACTTTTCTAACGTAGTGAATCAATAAACATAATACTTAATATATCTTACAGTCTAAAATTTAGAGAAAAAAGAAAAACGTTTGCGCAAAAGATTATCTCGTAATGAAATCACGTACTTGCAAAATTTTTGAATCCAGAAATTTAGAAAAGTGTTTTTCACCAAACATTTATAGATAATGTGAGCTGGGAATAAAAATATATAAATTTAACACCGGACAACACTTTTACTATTTAATAATGCAAAATATCTTGAATAAGTTAGCTGAATTTCCATTCATTCTTAAATAAGCCATAAAATTAGTTAAAATATATTCTCAGTCTCAGAAGGATTAAGGAATGATGATCATACCAAGAGACGGCAAATTTGTTTTTTTTTTTTTAATAAAGAAAAGTTTTATAACTGGAATATTATTTGATCTTTAAGAAAACTTTGATGAGGAAAACTTTGAATAAAAAAATAATTATGTGGCAAATAATATGAAAGTCCTATATATTATTTAATAGCCATAGATTTAAAAAAATGTAAATGCTCGTGCTAAACCCACGTTAATGGAGGTAACGGATGAAAGTTTTTCACAATTTAAATAATAGCTTCATAGTTATTCACTAAATTGAGTTTCCCAAACTCATCCCCATTTGACCTGAGAGTGTTGGAATTTAATTGGATTTTTAAATACATTTTTTTTCTAATGGGCTGCAGATTGATGTTTTAACATTGCAGACCTAGTACAGTCCCCAGGAGCTGGTATCTGTTTTTAGTGCAGCACACTATAAACGGATACCAATCGCCGCAAATAATTTTCACAACCAGTTTCCTCCTCAGATGGAGGCAGCTGAGCTCTAACAATGTTAACCTGTACTAGGATTCAATTTTGCCGAGAGCTCCCAAACTAAGCAGACACTCTACAGCATAGGTTCTCAACGTGGGCGATAACGTCTCCTTGTGGGTGCTTGAGGCTTTCAGGGGGGTAGTAAAAAACCCAAAGAAAATTAGAGAGCGTTGAAATGGCATGGAGGGCCTTGCGCACATTAAACAAATAAAGTCTAAGAAAGACTGAAAAAACATGCTGATTATGTACTAACAAAAGTAAACTTTAATACTGTTTACTTATGCTAATTGTATGCAGTTAAATCATTTTACTATCACACGTACGAAAATTTACACATTTCGGTAGTTTGAGAAGTGGATGAAAAACTTATATAAAGATCACCTTACATTCAGATTTATATTAAATTGAATGATATAGTGCATTTTAATTTCTGTAGTGAACATGTTGTCTTTGTTTGTAGCACATGTTGTCTTTGTTTGTAAGCAGTAGGAAACAATTTTCGTCCACTGCGTTTCATTACGTATATTATCCAAAGAACACAATTAAATATGTTAACCAGGAATTAACTTGTGATTCCTTAAAGGCTGAAATTGTCAATTTATATTTGTTTTGAAAGCAACAGTTTATTATGAATTACTTCGTATCATCAAAAAACCTGCCTATCTTTGTAACAGATAAGCTAAAAAATTTCATTCTTTCGTCCTATTTCCACCTATTCTTCTCTTCCAAGAAATTCACAGTAGCGTTTCAATTCCAAAACAATATCCTATGACTAAAATATATAATATTACACACTTAAATATATTTGTGGCAATAGCTACTGGAGATTCGCAAGTAAAAAAAAATAGGGCTTTAGAAAAAATTAATTTAAAAAATATATTCTATTAGATATAGAATATTTTTTTAAAATTTAATTCTTGTTTTCATCATGTATTATGTGCACTCTTATTTCTCTAGAGGGAGAGGGGGCGGTATCGAAATATACTCTAGAAAAGGGGGCGCCAGTTCAAAAAAGTTTGGGGACCTATGCTCTATAGGGATCTTGTACATGTCGTATAATCATACAAGGCCGCTATCTATTTTCTGCATCATAAAAATCAACTTACTTGGGTCGTGGTTGAACCCACAATCTTAGGTGCAGAAGGCCAGCGACAAACCAACCACGCCACACAGACGGCTTTTGTAAATACATATACTGTTTAAATCGGTTTTAATAAATGCTTAGTTTTGGAACAAATATATTTAATTATAAATTCTGAATTTAATTTCAATTATAATGCGTGTGTGTGCTTGCGTGTGTATTACATTTTGGTACACACGTAGACAAACTTATGCACATCTACATTCTATCATTGTTCAAGACAATAGAATTTTTTGCAGATCAAGTTTTTCTGGTTTGCATCTAATATGAGAATTGGAATTCTGATTTGAGGATTTGGATATCTTACATATATGTGGAGATTGTTAGGAATGAGAGTATAATGGTTCCTAATTTATATACCATTCCTTAATATTGATGTCTTATTAAGAAGCTCTTAGGTGAGTTTTCGATTTGTGCAGTTAAATTTGTTGTACACTCGAATATTTGGATTTTTAAGTTGTTTGTGTGTTGGTGTTTTTGGGAAGTATTTCAGAGATGAATAAATTGGGTTCTTAAATTTAACTTTCAATTTTTAGCGCGTTTTTCACATAGTGTAAAAAAAGCGCTATTAGGACGCAAATTTCGTCTTCGTCCTCGTTCCATATTTTGTCGTACCTTTTTCTCAGCCAATAATTAACCGATTGACCTCGGGTTTTCGGCATTGGGTCTCATTTGTACCCTAGATGAGCCGAATTATATTTAAATTTAATAATTTTAAAAAAAAATTTAAATTTTTTTTTTAAATTAAAAATTTTTTTTAAAGTATAGTACACACACTACTTTCTGTTAGTAAAAAGTTCAATAGTTGCATTATTGTAAAATACAACATGTGAAAAACGCGCTAAAATTATTTGGATATGCCAATGATTGATATCTTGTTTGAGATTTTAGTGATTTTATATATATTTCATTTTAATAATGGGTACATTTTCGTTGATGTTAGGTAGTTCAGTTATATTATAAATTTAGTTGTCTTAGAATTTTAATATTTTAATGTCAGAAAATCAGTCAAAATGCGATAGCAATTAATTAAATTTTTCAAGTATTTTTTCTTAAAATTTTTAAAAGTTTGAATATTTTTAGATTGGCTTACCAAGTTGCAATGAGGGGGAGTTTGGAGCCATCAAACTAGTTTAACCCCACTTATTGGTTCAAAATCCGATGTTGCGCTTGATTAATTTATCAATTTTTCAGGGTTAAATCTTTTCAACTTAACTAAATTTACATTTCATTTGGGAATATACTGTTATTTATCGTTAGTGAATGTTTGCAACATTTATAACGTTCACGAATGAAAAAAATATGGTAATTTTTACATGATCCCTTAATGTTTTCTTTATACAAAAATGAATGAGCAGGACGAATAATGTTTTGTGTAAGAAACCTGATTTTTTATCATAGTGATGAGACACAGTTTTTGTATTCAAATGGATCTCAAAATTTTGAGGTTATGTAATATTGATACTCATGAAGCGAATCAAAGGGCTAATTCCAATACTCCTTTAGTTAATTGTAGTTTAAAATAATCCATTCCCTGTCATTTGTTCTCGGATTTCAAGAATCACATTTGAGGTCAGTGAAACAGGGCCACGGTAAATCAACGGTCAAGGTATCGGATCATGGCTGGCATGCTATGAATTCGAGCCCAGTACCACTAAAGACCCGCCGTATAGGGGCGCGATGCATGTTACATCTGTCAAGAGCACAAACGTCCTCCCATTGGAGTGGTACTTAGGAGAGGGGGTGCCAGCTCAGGTGTCGTCCTCACCACTTGACCATGGGTAAAGATTACGAGGTCCGCCGTCAAAAGCCCTCGTGTAGCTAACAATGTGACGTTAATATTCACTCACTCAGAGGTCAGTGAAATGATGTTAATGAAATGAATTGATATAATGGTGGATGTGATTAACTAATTTATCAGCAGATTTCGACATGGATGGAATTTAGAAGCTGAATATTGATGGTGTATGTTAAAATGCAAATTTAATTACGAGGTTTACATAATAAGCTCTTCTATTTAATAGGGTGGATCTCGTGGTCATATGAAAAAAGAAATATTATTAATCGGAACCACACAATTTTCGTGCTAAAAAATGTTCTATGATATAGAGTTAAGGAGAAAAATAATGAAAACATTAATCAAAATTAAACTCTGCCACAAAGGGATTTGTGGAAAAAATGGAAGAAGACAGAATTTTGGTTAGATGATTTTAGACTCAAAAAAATATAAAAATATCTTTCTACAACATAAATAACCAAAAGCGATAATTATTGATGAGTGAGTAATGTGTCGAGAAAAGTAAAATGTACATTGGAACTTTTCATTGTCCCAGCTTTTTCTACCTCCAATATCGCATCAATCAAACTTAAGCCTTTTTTTTCCTTTTGCCTTGTCATACACTGGGATTTCAATGGTAGATTTTTTTAAAAAAATAGTACTAAATAATCTGTTAAATGTACCGGATGTTCTTATCTTATACCTATTTAGTAGCTATCCATTCAATGCAATAAATGTTAATAAAGTACAAAAATACCTGGTTTTTTTTAATAAAAGTTACTTTGACTTTTTACCTATATACTAAAGAACACTTTTCAACATTGGTAGTTTTTTAGAGATTCTGAAAATAAATTTTTCGAACCACTCTTCGATTTAGAAACGTAATTGCTTGTTTTACACAAAAATGGGACCTATTTAAAATACAAGCCTACAGGAAAAGCCCTTTATTCTATGTACTGTAATAAAAGCAAACATATACAATAAACATCTTACATATTATTTTTGTCTTTTTATAGAATTAAATACGATGCAATTCTTTCCTGAATAAAAATAAGAAATTTAATATTTTTTTTCCAAATATTTTAATAACAATCTTCAACTATAAATGTATTTTGATGGATCCACACTACAGTTAAATATTGTACGAAACAGATGTTTGCATTTTCAGTTTATTTCTAGCGAATCAAATTACGAATATATTTGAGTTGAAATCGCCCCAGCCATTTCATTTCTTCCCCTAGAATAAATGAAATAACTTTGTATTTTAAGTTAAACAGTTTCGGAAGGAAACGATATTATCTCCAACTGTTACTTTCATCTTTTGTTCCAAAGATTTCGCTTCCTGATTCAATTCTCCCTCGAGGTATTTTCGAGATAATAGACCCCCTTTGTCAAGCCTTAAGCCATCTGGTGTAAAATATAATACTGTTCCGGCTTTTAATATCAAGACTTAATATTCCTCTATTGAAATTATATTTCCAGGACTTAAAATTCTTTAGGTCAGCATTTTAGTTTAAACTCTTGGCTTTACCCCTTGAAGAATATTTATATTACCCTATTATGTGGAGGTACGAGAGAGAGAGTGTGTACACATTCTATTAAAGTACTGTACACTATAAATATCGCGTTTCATTATTACACGCGGTCGGAACAAAACTTTTAACTTATTCCAGTATTGTTTATATTTATCCTCTACTTATGAATAGGTCATATATTTATCATCATATAACTACGATCATCATATACTATTAATATCAGTGCTTCTAAAACTTTCAATACTTGCGACCCAATATTCAAACATAATTTAATTGCACCCCCTCCTCTACATACAAATAACAATGTATTGAATTCAATAACACTATACTTTGACACTAAATTTGCAATACGACTTTTTTTAAGTGCCACAGGCGTATATAAACGTCTAAGTCAAAGCGTTAAATGCTCCAGAACTATATATACGTCTTTCCGAAGTACGATCTGCACTGTTATTCATAAAATTATAACAAAGGCTTCCACGCGCGCAATAAATGAATTTGACGGAGATTGGGAAGGATTTACTTGTTTCAGAGGGTTTCCTTATTTATTCTCTCCCCCCCCCCCGATACATCACATACGCTGGCCCACGTGGAAAGTGGTGGCATTAGGAAGCAAATCGTGTAGCATTCAATCGGCAGTTAAGTGATTAATTATAAATTGCACAAATTATCAAGATAAGTGTTAAATTTGGGGGTATATTACTTTATATATGACAAGACAATGGGGGTCATTAGTAATTATTAAACTTTTTCTTAGTATTGTTAAATACTTATAAAATACATTGTACAGTACTGATACATTTATAAGTGTATTTTATCAGTGCAAATGTTAATTTTGTATTTACAATGTCCGAATGTATTTTGTTTCTGTATTTACTTTCAGTAAATTAATTTTTTTTTTCAATTACCTTTTGTTTTCAATTTTTAAAATGCTGGCGCCCCGACCTAGATTTATCACGCCCACTTAGGGGGGCGTGCCCCACAGCTTGAGAAAAGATGATTTACATTTACAAGGCCGCCATAAACGCTAAATATATAAGTATACTAATCGTGACCCACCCGCTTCGCTGGGTATTTCATGATGTTGTATTAATTTATATTGTTTATATATATATATATGTATATATATATATATATATATATATGTAAGTCTTTGATATCGAAGTCCTAGCATTAAGAATTAGATTGCATTGAAAAATATTCTTTTCCTGTAACTCTGGCCTCGTGATAAAAAAAGGACAGAACTACTATTTTGTATTTTCTAATAATCTCTATAATTGAAGTATTGAAAGCTTGCACTTTCATAATTCTATAACCGAGTAGATTTCCGCAAAACCAATTTTCGGCGGATCTCTACTTCTTAAAATAATCATGCAAGCCAAATTTCAAATATAAATCTAATAGAGCAAAAACGAAATTTAGTTTTTACTATGATTACCCCATCGAAATCCTGTTGAGAGTCGTTTTCCAAAAAACAAAAAATATTCTTAGCGGATTTCAATTCAACAAAAGAAAATCCAAACTAAATTCCATTATTATAGTCCTTGTAGTCCGAAAAAGGGATTTTTTTGTCAATGCACTCCTGGAACCCCTGCCCCACCAGGAGTTGATTTCCGTAAAATACATTCTTAGTGGATCCCTATTCAACAAAAGAAACATGCTTAACAAATTTAAAGTATTGGGTCTAACAATTCAAAAACAGTTCTTTTTTTCTATAACTCCCTTGGCCTCTTTGCAACCCAATTTGGGGATCGATTTCGTTTTACTCTTTGTTAGAGGAACTCTATTCCGTGAAAGGAACATGCATACCAATTTTCAAGCAGGTAGATCTGATAGTTTAAAAACGGAAATATTTATCTTTTACGATTTTAGTGAAACCCATTTTGTTGCGGTTTTCTACTCTACGAAACGAATCTGCTTACTAAATTTCAAGACTGTACGTCTAATAGTTTAAAAATGGGAATAATTATATATAATCCCCCTTGAGCCTCCCACAACGCCAATTGGGGGTCTTTTCCACAAACCCCATTTTGGGAACTGTACTCCATGAAAGAAATCTGCTTACCAAATTTGAAGACTGTGAGTCAACTAAATTAAAAATGGAAAAAAAATTCTATAACGCCCCTTGAGCTATGCCAGCTAGGGGTCGATTTTCACAAAACACATTATATAGGGGATCTTTAATCATGAAAGTGTTCTGATTATCATATTTCAAGACTGTACGTCCAGTAATTTAAAAATGGAAATAATTATCTATAACGCCCCTTAAGCCCTGCAATGCCACTTGTAGGTCGATTTTCACGAAATCCATTTTGTAGCGAATCTCTACCCTATGAGAGGAATTTGCTTATTAAATTTCAAGACTATGCGCCTAATAGTTTAAAAATCAGAATAATTATTTATAATTCCCCTTAACTCCCTGTAACACCCCCTTGGGGGTCAATTTTCCTAAAACCCATTTTGTCGCGGATATTTACTCCATGAAAGAAACATGCCTACCAATTTTCCAGCAGGTAAATCAAGTAGTTTAAAAAATTTAATATTTATTTATTACGCCAATAGAGGGAGGCTATTTTCCCAAAACATATCTTGTTGCTGATCTCTACTCTATGAAAGGAATCTATTTATCACATTTAAAGACTGAGTGTCTAACAGTTTAAAAATGGAGATAATTATCTTTAACGCCCCCTAAGTCCACGCAACGCCTTTTAGGGGTCAATTTTACCAAACTCATTTGTAGCAGATCTCTACTGAATGAAAGGAATCTGCTTACCCAATTTCAATATTGTACGTCGAATAGTTTAAAAATGTTAACAATTATTTATAACGCCCTTTATCCCCTCGTAATGCCCCTTGCGGCTTGAATTTCACAAAATCCTACTCCATGAAAGGGACGCGTCTACCAAACTTCAAGCCTGTAGGTTGAATAGTTCCGGAGATATCGTGATTAGTCAGTCAGTCAGTAAATGAGGTGCTTTTCTCCTTTATATATATAGATGCCACTATATATCCCACTGTCTCTAAAGTGCTATATTTTGTTGATGGTCAATCCGTGCTGATAAGCCTAACTTAGGAAGGAAAGAATACATAATTTAATTATAAAGTCCAAAGGCTTAAATTTTCATTATATTATGAGAATTTTCAGGCAGGTTACAGGAGTAATTTTTACAATTTAGATTGAATCTATTTTAATCGATTTATTATTAAAAAAATGAATGTTTGTCTGAATGTGTCTTTTGCCTTCCTATACCGTTCTTCCGATGCTATGAAACTTTAGGGAATGTTTGGACGCATGCCCTCGGAGGTTTCTGAGTTAGTAAAATTTACCCCTTAGGGACGCTGCAGGGTTTTGCGTTATATATATATATATATATTCCCGTTTTTAAACTAACTATTTGATATACAAACTAGAAATTTGGTGAGCATGTTACTTGAAGGATTAGAGGTTCACTACGAAAACGTTTTGTGAAAATTGACCTGCATGGGGCGTTCGAGTGCTTAAGGGGCGTTAGAGATAAATATTGCCGTTTTTGAACTGTTAGACCTACACACATGAAATTTGTTGGGCATGCTCCTTCCAAAGGATTAGAGGTCCTCTACAAAATCCTGGTTTGGAGAAAAATGAATTCTAAGGGGCATTTTAGGGGCTTAAGCGGTGTTATAAATAAATGTTCCTGATTTTGAATTCTATTTGACATTCTAACTTTGAAATTTGGTACGCCTGTTCCGTTTATATAAAGTTGAGATTCACTACACAAGGTGTTTTACAAAGATTGAATCCCAAGGGGTTCCGCGAGGGCTTAAGGGGCGTTACATATAAATGTTCCGGTTTTTGAATTATTAGACCTTCGTGCTATAAATTTCGTCGGCCTGTTCCTCTTATGGAGTAGAAATCCGCTACAAAAAGTTTTTTTGAGAATTGACCCGGAAGATTGTTGCGAGGGCTTAAGGGTTGCTAATGATAAACATTACCGTTTTTGAACTTTTAGACTGCAAACTTAAAATTTTGATGGCATGTTTTTTTCCTTCCGAATATAGATCCGCTAAAAAAGGATTTTACGGAAATTGAATCAAATTGAGGGAGGGGTACACTGTGAGTGGCTGGGAGTTATTTATAAAAAAAATCGTTTCTTACCGAATGAAATTTAGAATACATACTACTTCTGTTGAATGGAAATTCGCTAAAAAAGGATATTATGGAAATTGATTACTAAGGGGGAGAGGGAATTATTTGCGGCGTATTCATAAAAAATATACCAGTTTTCGAACTACTAGACATGCTAAATAAAATTTGGTATGTATGTCTCTATTGTTGAATTGATTGAGTTTGTTGTACGGGTTTTACAGAAATCGAATTACAAAGCTGGTTACTGGAACTTATTGGTAAACAAATTCCGTATTTGATATATTAGATTTAGACTTGAAATTTGGCAAGCATGTTTATTTTATTGTATCAGATCCTGCTAAAAATGGGTTTTGTGGAAATCTACTTGCGACAGGGTTTCGAGAGAGCAAAAAATTATTCTTCTTCAATTTTAGAAATTATTATTTGGAAGTTCTGACCAGTTTCGAAACAATACACTATAAATACATAGAGCCAGGAATCAAATGGTTCTGGGGCCAGAGCTTAGTCTCTTTTCGACTCGCTCTCAGTATGATTATGATCGGAATAATTTTAAATGTCGAATGCTATTCCAGATATGTTCTCTGAAAAACTAAGAATTTTGGGTTATATGCCCATTTGCAACAATGGTAAGATTATAGCATTACGACATATCCGTCATCCGTGCCTAGTTTTATGCCTACCACCATATAGCAACATTACTTGTTAATGGAAAGACAACAGTCGGTCGAGTCACTTTGTGCTAGGTTTGTGAGATTGCGAATCACGCACCTTTTTGTTACGGGTTACCTTTGGCCGTGTGTAGCCTAGTGGTTAGATCATCCGACTCCAGACCGGAGGGCCTAGGTTCGATGCCCGATGCCGCCCGATTCGACCCCGAGTACGCACGGAGTACGTGCTCGTTAAATCAGTGGGTCCGAAAGTCTTGTGGGTGGTCGCAGCAGAAACCACGGGTGCAAGGGGCTGGAGAATATTTCCCTCCCCTCCAGTTCTATGCCTAAATTGTGAAGGTGAAGATAGGTGGTTCACCTTCTATTGTAAAGAAGTCCATCATGTCTCAGGCTCTGTTAACTTTCATTATTTCCCTTTCGAAAGGACACGACAACAACAACACGCATTACCTTTTGTATGAGTATTTTATGGTATATAAAAAAATTACTTAAAACAGTCCTAGGTGAGACTTACTTTTGATTTGGGGCCAAGGTCCTCAAGAAACTTAAGACTTCATTACACATGACTAAGTATGGTGGAAAGAAAAAACACCAATGGAATGATCTACCTTCAAAGTTATACTTCGAGTTTCTAAATTGAATATATATATACATACAGTAATACCTCGACTTATGCTACCCAGACTTAAGCGGTATTCAAATCTTGTCAATTCATCTTTTTCTTTTCGTTCCTGAGTACCAGAAGAGATCAGTGCCAATGCCTGATAAAATCGGTGATGAAATTGTCAATCTTGCCTGGCAAATAAATTTTGAAGTGGGCAGTGATGACGTTCAACCACTGATAGATTCCCACAATAACCAGACAATTGATGACCTCATAGAAATGCATGGAAAAAGGAAATGCATTAAGAAACTTGAGTCTAAAGATCCTGTTCAGTTGTGACCTATAAGCGACCTTCTACTAACCGTCCTTTTGGGTATTCTTTTTGGGCCAGCAAAAATTACAAATTTTCTACTAAAGAAGGAAACGTGAAATGCAAATTAAATTTATTATATATATGTCTACGTCACGAGTTAAAGAGTTAGTGAATTGTGAGTGGATTAGAAATCAAGAGAATAGTGATTAGTTACTGTATTGGTAGTGATGAAAATAGTTAAAAAGAAAGTTAGAATTTTAGCTAACAAGAGGTAACAAGACAGTTACAAGGTGAAGATTACCAGAATTGGTTTAAAATCTTGTAAAAGATTATAACCAAGAATTGTTAAAGTTAAGTTGGATTGAGTAGAAGACTGCATATAAGTTCAGGTATTGTCACCTTATATTAAGTTAATGTTTAGAGTGTTAAAGTAGCTCGGCGGACATTAAATACGTAAGCTCTGTGTAAAGTAATATTAAGGAGAGAGAGAAGAGCCACATTATTGAACATATTCTCCCAGTGGCGAACGGAAAATAATTGGCCCCCCGCAAGGTCAAGTACTGGGCCCACAAGCCGGATCTTATATATATATATATATATATATATATATATTGTTACGTAGATCGGGGTTCGAGGATTTTATGCAAAATCAGTCGTAAATAACAAGGCAATTCCTTAAGAGCGATGAGTATTTATTGGCGTAAATCAATCCTTGAAAATACAGGATTCAACAGCAAAATTCGCAGAATAAATAACAGAAGGATTTCACACCTTTCAACAGCACTCAGACACAATAAGCAGTGACTAAAATTCACGTATGTAAATGACTATTCACAAGCACAGCCGAGCTTATCAAATTCAAGGCAAGTCTTCTAATCGCTAATCAAAACAGTGCTCACTACTCGCTGGTTAAAATCAGACTCGCTTTTCGCTGGCTGAAGCCAGACTCGCTACTCCCTGGCTGAAACCAGACTGACCGTTGCAGCGCGTCTCTCTCTATTTATAGCAGAGGCCGAAAATTTCTGGAAAGATGCGCTCGTGCCACAGATCGTGAAATTAGTGGATTTTTCTACTAATTTCTAGAAGAATCCAGAGGGTCCCGAATTCGCCAACATGGTCGCAATGTCACCAAATGGTCCCAAAAATGATGCCAACTTGCTCTATCGCAATATTTCGCCAATTCCATTGAATTGCCATTATAACGTAAGGACGGCTTGCTTGTGAATATAACAATCTTCACATGAAATAAATATAGAGTAATATAAAGGTATTGCACATCCAAATCCAAATTATTACATTATTTTATACAAAATCGTAACAATATATATATAAGATCTAAAATCTGCGTTCACCAAGTACTGCTTACATAAACGACAAAAAAAATTTTAAAAACCGGAATTTGAAATTTTAAAAAAAATTATATTTTATTTAGTTCATTCCAAGTATTGAGAATAACAAAACTAAACTCGGTTTGCTTTCATAGCTTTTAAAATAAGGACATGTTTGTAGCGATACCAACAAAAATCAAGTAGAAAAAGTCTGCGTTCACTGTTTAGTAGTAACTACAAAAATTATTTAAAAAGGATAATGAGCTATTTAATAGCTGGTTGGATAACCGTAAGTTTTGAAAACCTCCTGAAGTCATTTCGGCATTGAATTAAAAAGTCTAGTGGTTTCTTCAAAGCTCATCTTCTCTCATTCGTCCTTAAGAACACTCTTTTCTAGCAAGTGTGGTGGCCGCGGTAGCCAAGTGGTCAACGTATCGGATCATGGCTAGCGTGTCATGAGTTTGAGCCCAGTACCACTGAAGATCCTCCGTGTAGGGGAGAAATGTTCGTTAAATCTGCCGAGAGCTCAAACGTCCTCCCGTTGGTGTGGTGTGATAGTTAGGAGAGGGGGTGCCAGCTCAGGTGTCGTCCTCGTCACTTGAACATGGTTCATAATTACGTTGTCCATCGCCCAAAGCCCTCGTGTAGCTGAACAGTGCGACATTAATATTCACTCATTCACTATTCTAGCATACAAAGTATTGCCAAACCATTACTTAATGTACCTTAAAACATCACGTAAAAATATTTAATATTAAACTTATAATTGAATACAAAATCAACTGGAGCCTGAGTAAACGAAGTAAATAATGCATAACATTTTTAATATTTATTAAAACGGGAAATCTAACGATATATAACATGGTAACTTTTATCAAATTGAACACTAAGAAAGACACGAACACTGTAAAATAATTTTCGATTAAAATTCTTAAGAAAGAAAAAAAGGTATGTCTTACCTAATCCTTCATTTCTGAATCCCAGATGCTGAGCTTGACCTAAAGTTCGATTACACTGGTGAACATGATTTTTGTCTCATGAGTACCATAGTTGTACTTAATGCAATTTTTTTATCGTGTTTTCAAATATGTATTCGGAATTTCTCCATCACCAACAGTTTTTTTTTAAAATTTAAATTTCATTTAATGTATTTAAATATTTTCTTAATAAATGACCATTTGTCCATTGTAAAATAAAAACTCCTAGAGCATTGTAAATGGGATGAAACCCCATGAGCTGACTCAAATGGTGTCATTGCTATTGTTGTGCAAGTTCAGACATGTGTACAGACATGCACCAGATACAACCGACAGGCACAGACATGGTCTCGACTAGCATGCATTCATTAGAACAATGTCAGCTGTGAGATAGTAGTGAACCAGTAAACAAGTAATTGCGAGTGCTTTGTGTCTGGATTGTTGTATGTTACATATTTGCATATTTATTTCTTTTAATTTGTTGTTAGTTACAGAATGCATAGAGCTTCTTTAAATCATCATAACAACTTTTGTTATACATGTGGTAAAGTGATGCTCAAGTCCCAAAGGCGAAACCTTACTCCATTAGTAAAAAAAGTGTTATGAACTTTATTTTGGGTGTAAAATGGGGGACCAAACAAAGTCTTGGGCCCCAAATATCTGTTGTTTATCACGTAGTAGGCTTCTCACTGCATGGAAGAATGGCACACGCCACATGCCATTTCCTATCTCTATGATTTGGAGGGAACCCAAAGATCCCTCCTCTGAATGTTATTTCTGCTTAACAAACATTAAATGGATAAAGTCAAAATCAAAACGTACAGTGATGTACCCTGACTTGCAATCAGCAATGAGACCAGTTCCACACAGCAAAGAATTGCCCTTACCAAAGCCTCCAGAACATGTGACATTTGATAAAGAGAGCTCAGATTCCGATAGAAGTAAGGAATAAGAAATAGTTTGTGGTGATACAACTTTTGAACCAAGTTGTTCATCTGAGCCTCATTTATTGACTCAAGAAGATCTTAACGATCTCATATGAGATTTAAAGTTATCCAAGAAGCAGTCTGGAATGCTTGGTTCCTGGCTAAAAGGATGGAATCTTCTTCAAAATAATACAAATATATGTACTTATTGTAGTCGTCATTCTCAATGTAAAGTCTATTTTTCTGAAGAAAATGTCTTAGTGTTTTATAATGACATTTCTTCTCTTATATGGAGACATTTGGTATTGAACACAACCCTATAGAACGGCGCTTGTTCATTGATTCCTCCAAAACAAATTTAAAAGCAGTGCTTCTGCATAATAGAAATAAACTCCCATCAATACCTGTGACTCACTCTGCTAGTATGAAAGAAACATGAAAACTTTCAATTTATATTGGAAAAGCTTCAATATGCAGTGTATGAATGAAATATGTGTGGTGATTTGAAGGTAATTGCACTTATTCTTGGTCTGCAGTTTGGTTACACAAAGTTCTAGTACTGTTGTTTTTTGTGTCTTTGGGATAAGTAGCGACAGAAAAAACCATTACATCAGAAAAGAATGGCTTAAACACGAATTATTTATTCCTGGGCAGAAAAACGTGGAACATGACGCTTTGGGTAATGCTTAAAATGTGTATCTACCTCCGTTACATTTCAAACTAGGATTAATGAAGAATTTCGTGAAAGCCATGGGCAATACTCCTGGTTTCATGTACTTAAAACAGAAATTTCCTAAAATTAGTGAAGCAAAAATTAAAAAAGGGATATCTGTGGGTCCACAAATGCGATCACTAATACATGATGAGAAGTTTGAGGAACTATTAAATCCACTGGAGAAAGCAGCTTGGCATGCATTCAAAAATGTAACTCACAGTTTTTTGGGAAATCTAAAGGCGGACAATTACCGTGATATTGTTCATGATCTTATAACATCTTATAAGAATTTGGGCTGTAATATGTCCTTAAAAATACACTTCCTGCACTCGCACTTAGATTTCTTCCCGTAAAATCTTGGTGCAGTGAGCGATGAGCACGGGAACGCTTTCATCAGGAGATTTCAGCGATAGAAAAGATATATCAATTCAAATGGAATGCTAATATTCTGGCCGATTATTGTTGGACCAGCAAGAGGGATATTCCACAGGCGAAATATAAAAGAAAATCGTTATTTCTTAATTTCTAGGTGAGTCCGAATGTTCGAATATTGTGTACTTAAGAATGAAGAAAATATTAAAATGTTTCAAATTATAAATGCCTGTCTCTCGAAAACCTTGCGTGATGAAGAAAAATCGATATCACATTTGAATTCAGGAGAAGAAATGC
Organism: Trichonephila clavata; assembly: GCA_019973975.1. Taxonomy (NCBI): domain Eukaryota; kingdom Metazoa; phylum Arthropoda; class Arachnida; order Araneae; family Nephilidae; genus Trichonephila; species Trichonephila clavata. The sequence continues at coordinate 74,247 of BMAO01004331.1, read as the reverse complement.
TATCAGGATCGCATATTTTTCTTTCTGAGACAAAAAAAAATGTTTATTTTTGTTGCCCAGTGTTATATTCTAGCGTAAATACTGCAACTTTTAATAAGGAGTGTTCTTTGTATGAAGCAAAAATGATTTCATGAAAAAAAAATAGCTGATACATTCCATAATGCTTTCTTCTAATTATGCTTCATTTGATTGAATACTAACTCTATCATCAAATAATCATTTGAAATGCTCCGCTTTTTCAAGTATCGTAATACTATTTTACTTGAAAAAAGCACAACACATGTACATTATTTACGACTTCGCTTAATGAAAATGAAATATATGGGGGGGGGGAGGGAAACCAAAGTCGCCAATAAGTTTCGTTGCTACTTCGCAAAAAGTATAAATCATGTCTTTTTTTTCTTTCTACAACTAATGTAAAGTGTATGTAATAAAAGCAATGAATTTTTATATCCTTTTAGCATTTTATCCGATTCTCCGTCAGACTTTAGTTTTATTTGTTAGTAATTAAGGTTTAAAAAGAAAACCCACTGAAGAAAAGTATCTCTCGTTGCCTTGATTACAGCAAATAAAAAGAAATGTTTTTTGATTTGGCTATAGGATTAAAAATATTTAATGAGCGTATAAAAATTTTGATTATGAATGACGTTTGATTGCTGATTGGAAAATTGCTTAAAAGTTCGATTTAAAAAAAATGTGAGGCGAATTTTGAGAAAATCTACGTTCATGGCGTCAGTCTACGTTTGGCCAAATCTACGTTTGGGCCCCTAGAAGCCTTGGCCCCCGCAGTGCGGGGGTTGCGGGGGTGTGCGTTACGCCACTGTATTCTCCCCAAACGCGAATCTCGTCTCTTCTCTCTATTGCTTGACCGAATTATCCTATTTAAAGTGTTATTTCGTGTTTGAGTCGATTATAGTAATAAATAAAACAATTTGAATTTATCATGTCAAATGATCCTTTAATTCCTTCCACACTTTTGGCTGGGTCACAGGGTAGAAGGGATTTAAACTCGTTTTACACTCAGAAGATAGAACGACGGTTGAGAATTTGAAAGAAAATCTCAGCTAAATTGAAAAAGGGTTAAAAATTTTAGAAAATACTCCTTCCAACGAAGAGCATATATTTTCAACAAAACCAGGAACCAAAATTTAGCAGCACGCTACAAAAAAACCTTGCGGGAGAGAACAGAAAAATCTTTGAGCCTGCAAAGTACCTTATTAGATTTTATGAAACGTTCTACACCAAAACAACTTCGGTATGTGATTTTGTATTTCTGATTTTAAGATTTTATTAAATATTTTCTTTTCTAAATTGTTATTTTCTTTCGTCTCCAGCTCCAACTAAAAATAATTCATATGTATTTATATGCAAGATTATACCCCGACGTATGCGGTTATAACTCAGCCCCACCTATCGCTTTGTTCAGGTTATTGTTGTACACACATTGTTTAAGAAATTAAACCACTTAAACAAAATGTAAATAACATTTAATTAAAATTTTTGTAATTGGTGTTGTTTAACACAATTGGTACACAGACTCTGAAAACCGACGAATGAACCCATTAGGAACACTTGCCTAAATTCCAGTTTCCATTACCTACAGTCAATAAAAGAACTCAAACCGAGCTTTCTTCCCTAATGAACGTTGTTAATCCCACCGAGGAAACAAATTTAAACAAAGCGTTGTTATAGTCGGTGCTTTTAAATTGTTAATGGATGATGCTGAGTTAGTCAGAAAATGAAACTTGATTTGCGTGCAACGTTAGGGAACGGTTCGAGTCACTTGCCTTTCACTTGTAAATTTAGGATTCTGTTTGGAGACAACATTAAAGTACAGCTCTATTAGTGGTATCTTACCTCCTCTGGTAGCTGCTAAGTGGTTTTTTGGTTAAATTCAATGAACCTTGGGAAGGAGAAGGGTTTAGGACAATTACGCTGTCGTTGCTTAATTTATTTGTGTGCCAGTAAAGAAATAGATGCGTGTAAAGGAGACACGCGACGCATTGACTCATCTCAAGATATCCAAAACTATTTCACCTAAGGACATGAAGTCTGGATAGTATATTTTTTTTTGTTAAGTAAAAACCCGTTGAGAGCGGGTTTCACTGAAATCAACTGCTAAAGCGATTTTAAGGTGTCTGATAGATAAAACATTCCCATTTTTGGAAATTTTATAGAATTGAAACCCGAAAAGCGTGTTTCTTTTGTTCAGTAGAGAGCCGATATGAGCGGGTTTACTGAAATCGATTTCAAAGTTAGCTAAGGGGTTGTTTTTTGATATATTAAACATAGAAATTTGAAATTTGGTAAGCATATTTCTATTGGCGTACCGATTCGATAAGAATGGGTATCGTGAAAATCGACCCTCAAGGAGATTGTTTCAGAGTTACGGTAGTGTTTATATAAAAAGTTCCGGTTTAAATTCAGTGAACTTTTAAGGGTTTATACAATTTGTGACGGATCTATACACGTGCTTATACTAATCCTCTTGTAAAATCTTTGCGGCTATCACATATAATCAATCTTTTCCTAAGAAGAAGGCGTGATATACAAATTAAGTTTATTATATATACATAGTTCTAGTTCGCGAGCTAAAAGCGTTAGTGAGTAAGAAAGTGAAGAAGGATAGATAGTAGAAAGCTAGAAGGTCAGTTAACTAAAGGTGAGATGTGAAATAAAAGGTGAAGAATACCGCATAAGGTTAGAAAGAGCTTGTGAGAGATTAAAGGTAGGAAGTTCATATTGATAAAGAAAATGAAAGATTAAGCTTTAATTGTTTAGAAGACTGTCTACAGTTCAGGTATTGTCACCTTCATATTACGTTTAATATTTAAAGTATTAAAGTGGTTAAGCTGCCATTTGCTACATATCTACCATGTTAAGTAATTTTGAGGTAGAATAACTATTATTATTAAATGGTTTATTAGATGTGTTCTCCCAAAACGCGACTCTCGTCTCCTCCCTCTGTTGACTGTTTGGAACATCCTGTTTTTTGTGTTGCATTGAATTGTGTTTGAGTCGATTAAAGTGCTCAACAAAATAATTGAAAATTATCATGTCGAATAATCCTTGACTTCCTCCTACACCCTTAGCTGGGTGACAGGGTAGACGGGAAGCTGGGTTATTACAAATTAGGCTAATAAATTTTTATATAGACTTGAAATTTGGTACTAAAAGGCTTTGTTTCCCTTAAGGGAATACTCACTAAGAACGGAGGTGGCGGAAATCAACTTCTAAGATGGGTTGTAGGAGTAAAAAATAAATATACTTTAGCTTTAGAAACCTAAGTCCTGATCTTTTTGAATCGAGAGGTGAAGACTATATAAGAAAATTGTTCAATACATTTGATAGCTTATAATGGTAAATCTCAGCTATCAATATCTTCAAAGCAGTATATCTCCTACATAAACAGTATATCTCCTTAATTCATGTTTCTGAATTTTAACTGAAGTTATTGCAGTAAATATTTTTTCCTGACAATTAAATTAATTGGTAACTCAAATACAAAGTACCTACGTCAAAATACTACATGATTAAGTATTTTTCGAGACGCGTGTATTTTTAATACAAATGAATTAATATTAAATATATTAAGACAGAAAGAGAAAATTACATACGCTTTCTTCTAAATATAAGAGAATTCAGTCAAACTGTAGATTCAAGCGGGATTTAAGATATATATATATATATATATATATATATATAATGGTTTTTTGAAAGTTACAAAAATCTGAAGGCCTGCCTCACTTGGTTGATTTTTTAACCAAAATCTGTTCATTATTAGACTATTTATTTCTATTTAAATATCAACTTCCTGTTTTATAAAATGTCCATGGTAGCTTAACAGTTATGACTAAGAACTCATAGCTGGAGTGACACGAGTTCGAATTATGGTGCAATTTAAGACCCAACAAGTAAATGGGGTCGATGCACAAAGCCTCTCATTGTCGAGCCTCATATTTCTTTCGTTGTCGCGGTATGGAAGTTTGGAGAATAAAGTGCCATCTCAGTATCACTTGACCGAGGTTCAACATAAGAAGATCCTTCACTAAAAGCCCTTTTGTTACTTTTTAGTGCAATGTTAATTAAACTCTCACTCTCTTATCCATTTTATAAAAGTTAATATATTACTTAGAAGCATATCTTCATCCATTACACCAGTGTTACTCAAATTTCCATATTTAAGATTCAATAATCAATCATAATTTTCATCACGCCCCGACCCCCTCTATGCATTAACAATGTATTTAAATCAATCATACACTTTGACACTAAAGCTACAATACGACTTTAGCCTCTGAAATGTCATTAGCGTATATAAACGTCTAGCTCACCTAAAGCTTTAATTGCTCCGGAAGTATATATACATATTTCCGAAGTACGATCTTTTCTGTGCACTCTATCCGTATAATCATTCTGAAGGTTTTGGAATGCAATAAAGGGATCTCTCTCTCTCAGTACAGTGTTTTCGAACGATTTACTTTTTTTAGAGAATTTGCTTATTTATTCATTTTCCCTCCCCCCCCCCCCAAATACATCACATACGTGTGGCTACGTGGATAAGGGGAGCGTCGGGGAGCGAATTGCGTAATTTTAATTCAGCAGTTGAGGGAATAAATATAAACAGTACACTTTATCAAGATAAGAGTTAATTTTTGTATATAATTTTATGTATAAAAAACCCATAGGGTCATTGGTAATTATTAATTTTGTTAATTTAATATTATTAAATTAACTATAAAATACATTGTGGGATACTCTGATGCATTTATAAGTGTATTTATACCAGTGTAAATCGGTATTTTATTTTTTATTATGCCAGAATGTACTTTGCTTACGTTCAGTAAATAAATATTTTTTAAAAAAAAATAATAATTTGTTTTCTACTTTTTAATATATACTTTGCAGAGTTATTCCTTCCCTGGGGGCGAACCCCACAGTTTGAGGAACACTGCATTACACTATCATAATTTGAAAAACCTACCCAACGTGTTACTGTTTGTGTGTTGGCACACGTAGAAAAATATCTCTGATGCTATATATTTTATTCGCATATATGTATAAATATATATAAGCTTTCGTAAACTGTTCACTTGCATGGGTAATATATTTTGAATGAGGCAACTATTATATTGCAGAAGAGAAATGTGTACATTTGTGCCGTACTGTTTATCCAATGGACAAAGGATCGTCCGTTTTAGAAACTAACGGAAGTGAAATGAGAATTTGTCGAATGGAGTCCATTGTACTTGGGAATTACATGTTCCCGGAGTTGTGTCTCTCAAAACCGAGTGCGTCATTAAGGATGATCAATGGATGTTTCTAGGATATTGTCTCGGAAGATTCATATGTCCTGCCTATCAGAAGATATGAGTTCAATAATATGTCCTTTGATATTTAGGATTGTTTCCTTAGATAAATAAGCCTTTGAATAATTGTTACCTCTTTGTAATATTGTTAATATGATTGAACACCGAAAGTGTATAAATTTATCATTTATTTTATTACCTCTAAGCAAATCGAATTTACATTCTTATAGTTCTTTTGTATTTTGTTATTAAAGTAATAATAGGATTCAAGTTTTTTTTCCAAAGTTTGTCGAATTTATAATCAGGTTGCTAATGTACTTGTAAATTAGTGGCCTTCAGGCCATGTTATGTAATTGCATGTTATTATTTATTGTGCAATTTTGAAAATATGTATCTGCTAATAGAACTTTATGCGGTTTCTTAGTTTTGGAGTTGAGTCATATTCATTATGAGCTTAGAATACAAGGTTAAATTTCAGATGTTTCGTCGAGCAATCGTATATGATGTTTACGAATTTTCGATGGCTGTGATTAATGTTGTCTTAAAGCCTAGAGGTAAATAATTTGCAAGTTTTGTTTGCTTAATTCATTTATTTATTATTAAAACTTTATATTGAAAAGGTTCCAGGGTTTTCTCTAATGGGTAAGTAATGGGCACTCAAGTAAGAAAAATACACTTGATTTAGAGGTACACGCACATAATGTAAGAATTTATTTTGATTTGATTTATTTCCAAAAACCTTTTTTTTTAAGAATCTCAATACTTGAGCATCTATATCCAATTTCTAAATTTGAAATTCTGTTTAGTTTTTAGTTTTAATGAACTCCTCTAATGAGTCCTCTTTTGAACTCCATGGAGAACACTTACTTGCAGTTATCATGTGGTTGTCATGAATTTAGCCCACTGCTACATTAATGTTATCTTTATCACTGTTATTTAAATTCGCCAAAATTCAACAAAAAATCGCCAAAGCATGCCAAAGACATGGATCTTATACCTGTAATTTATAGATCAAAAACGGATAAGTAACGGAATATTTTCATAAATCTGTATAAATTAATGTGTATTCAAATAATTGAAAAATATACTACTGTTTTGTCAGCCACACTTTTTGAAATGCCTTTTAAATGTTTTAAAATATTTTATATCGTTCCATTTCCATTTTTTTGGAATAACTCCCATATGATCCTATATTAAAACAATTTTAAACTTATTTATATATTAGGTCTAATTGTATATTATGGTCGGAAAATACCCAAATGTTTTTGTTTTTCAGGATAGAAAAAATGAAACACAATATTATGTTACTATTCTAAAAATAAAACATCGCAACAAAACATTTTAGTGCAACTATTTCAATGACGAGGGTGGTGAAATAATAGATCGGTTATTCTCATAAAGGGTTAGAAGACTTCTGACTTGTTTACAAAGCACACTCAAAATAAATGACTTTGAAAGAAATGAAACCACAAAACATGTTGAAACGAGTTCGAGAATTCACTTGTATAGTGCTAAAGAAGAATTACCGCGCGCCTTCGTCAAGTAAACATAATGGATGTAAAATACTTCTTTAAGACACTAACATCATTCAGAATTTCCTTACATGTTTCTTTCATGCAGGGAAGGGAAGAAGTAAAGTTTTCTATTCCTCTCTCATCTATTACATGGTGTCAAGATCCAAGAGACTATGCGCCTATACAAGGCTTTGGAAACTTAACATCCCATCCCATAATCCGTCAGGGAGTTTCCATTCCTTTAAAGGGAAAAGAACAATACGTGTTGGTATTCGAAGGAAAATTTTGTTTCAGATACACGATTTCCTCTCGCAGTCTTTGGCGTCTGATGTATTATAAATTCGCTGGCATTTACCAGTTATCCTTTTTAGAGTGACTGATGACTTTATTCTGAAATGAAATAAAATCCTCATTAATTTCTGTGAATGACTTTCACACAAGACTTTAACGTGTGTTTCCGTAAGTTTGGATTGCTCTCAATTCCACCAATTTCATTGAATAGCTTCTTTCGAATTATTATGTTGTTAGAGTAATATGTTTTATCATTCAGAGAACACTTTTGTTACCCAAGGAAGTTTTTCCCTTAAAAAAATAATTGGTTTAATGTAATTTGAAAAGTGTGTGAAGCGATAAATAGGTTGTTTGTTATTTTCACCTATTGAAGCTACTCTAAAGCTTGTGTGGAGCGAGTGAATATTAACGTCGTACTATCTAGCTAAAGGACGGCCTTTTGGCAACGTACCTCGTAGTTTTGAACCATGGTGAAGTGTGATGAGGATGATATCTGATCTGACACTCCTCTCCTAGCTTCCACACCACACCAACGGAAGGAAGTCCCACGACAGATTTTTCATGCATCAGCCTCTCTACACGGCGAATCTTCAACGGTACTAGGCTTAAATCCGCAACACACCGGTATCGAGTTCGTTATATTGACCATTAGGCTACCGTGGACTACAAAACTTGTGCGGATGAAAGGCTGATTTGGGGGGTTTATATATAAAACATGGTTTTTATACAACATTCGGTATTTTGTTAGATATTAACTACATTTTTTGTTTAAAGTGTTTTTATTTAAAAATAATCTCTCCAAATGTAGTTTTCTTTGAACTATTCAATATTTTGTGATAACATTCTCTAGAACATCCGAGGAATTTTTTTTAAATTTAGAGCCATTTGAAGATTGATATAATAGTCGCAATGGTGTCAAATTTTATATGAATAATTACAAGAGGAGGGCACGACTAAGGAAATACATAGCTATCGAAATTCATGCTTAGCTTTTATACAATTAAGTTTTAATTTCTACCAAAGACGCCGCAGCATGGTCGAATAAGTGTGTGCCCGTTTACCGCACCATAGGCTTCAGTTCAAATCGGCGCGATCGGTTTTTTTTTTCTTTTTAATTTTTTACAATTAAATAAATTTAATTAAAACAAAGTTTATTAAATATTAAATGATATGAATTGATTGATATGAATCTCTGAATTGATTGGCCATTCGGCAGAATTACATTGAGGGTTGAACACCCTGAATGAATACTACTATTGCACAAAGTCTCGCCCCAAAATGGAATTTCCTTAGTAGTGCCCTCCTCTTGTAAGAATGACATGCAAAGCAAGATTCCGTAAAACAAATAAACAAATTATTTTAAAAAATCGCCGTTAGGAGCGTGAATTGGTGCTGTCATAGCTTACCAAACCAAGAATCAGCTTGCAAAATCCCCCAAAAAATATGCCTTCTTTTGAGACTATCATGACAGTAATGTGGGAGATAAAACATCTAGAAAGCTCTGAAGAATATTCTCAATTGAAGAGAGACAGCTCACACAAGTGAATATGCGATTCATAATACCAGAGCTTCATTATTGGTAAATCTGTGTTACCTTAACCAACCATAGTTTCTAGAGAACTAAGAACCTGACGGAAGTTATGTAAGATGGCTTTAATACTTAATACTTTGAAAGGAATGATTAAGAAACATCGAAAAAGCAGAGTCAATGACAATTCACGCAGGCAGCGAACGTAAGCCTGTGTCAGAAGAGATGACTGATGTTGCAACTGATCTCACAAGGCCATGGTTGGTACACATACAGTGAGGAATATTCCTCGTGATGTATTGCGTATGACCGTAGGAAATGATGTACAGAGAAAGTACGGTGTAATCTCTAAGACCGCTGGTCATATTGAATGTGACCGAGTTTCTCCCTTCGGTAAGTAAATTATGTGAATAAAACAACTTTTAACTAGTATTTTGTTGGGGTTGTTATTTTTTTCGTTGTTTTTGTATCCCTTTTGCGTAGTACAGTGATCATAAATACCCCTATCAGTGATTTTGGGAACTATTCTTTTTATTATCAGAATCTTGTTTCCTATGTCATTATTCGTTTTCATACCAAAATTGGAGCAATTTCTTGTGTTAGTACGAGTTGCAGGTGACTCTGAATAGTACCGGTTTTTAAAAAAAATACCCTGTATATAACTTGACTGAATTGCATGAATTCGATTTATCAGTTTATTGCGGATACATCGTATATGTTGAATCGTCATGAGGATTATTGATTCATCAAACAACGAGGGATAATTTGATGGTAGTGATTCAAAGGACCACAAATGCTGATCTATGAATGGGAATTCGTATAACTTTCAATTTATATATGAATTTTCGTTAGACTATATATGATGAATTAATCACACTACATATACATTAGATTAGTGGCGAAAACAAAACATTTTTCAATTAGGGGGGGGTGGTTATGGTCGAATGTCCACCCGTCTAGTATCATACCCCATACCTACATATTCGTACAAACATATTCTTTTAATTTTATTCATCTTCGAGAACAAAATACAGTAAAAAAATGTTGAGTAATTAATCAATAAAATAAATTATTAACAATAAATAATTAAATTTTACGTAATACAGGATGGTCCCGAATTCATGGTACAAACTTTAAGGGTAGGTACAGAACATTGTAACAATCATTTACTTAGGAATCTATGGGTGCAAGTGACGCGGTGAGGCACAAAAATGAAAAATAAGGAAAGACAAAATGAAAGCTTCGTTTACAAGTGTCATGTTTACGAAAACTGTTCACAACTGTTCAGCACATGAGCTGTGAAGCTCAACTGCAGCACACATTGCTGTACCATCCACTGGCGATCGGAGAAGATAGTCTGCCGAATTCAAATCTTGTACTCGCTGAAAATGGAAGAGCTGTACGCGATTTTCGTTTAACACTCTACAAACGATCTGATAACCTACACTTACATGTTGAGCAATGGCTCTTGTACTTGACTTTGGTGTATCAGCCCCAAAGTTCAAGTTGCATTTTGCAAGGCTTGAATTGCGTACAGTTCTTCGTTGACCAGTATCATGTCCGGTAACGAGAAACGAAAGAATTTCTCAAAGTTGGCAATGTTACAGCTGAAAAATTATGTGATACGGCATTGGTATATCAGGAAACAAAGCGTGATACATTGTACTGCAGCTCTGTCGTTAGCATTTGCCCGGCCGTACATGTAATGCATGTCTGAAGTTTCGGCATACGCAAAGTCTCCCTTCATAGACGCCAGCAGATTTGCAAATGGCACTTTCTCCTACTGAGATGCATCATAATGAACGATGTCTAGACATTTACTGCTCCCTACCGATAACGCAACTAACGGATAATTCCATTTCTTTTTCCTTTTTTTCCCCTTTTTGTGTCTCACCGTGTCACTTGCACCCATACATTCCTATGCAATAAGTTATTGTTACAATGTTCTGTATCCACCTTTAAATTTAGTGCCATGAATTCGGGACCGCCTGGTATATAATAAAGAACTTTAAACAATCGGGGAAAAATCAAGTGCTAAATATGGGGGAGGGGCTGTACCCATAGACCCACATTCCATGTGTGCGCCACCGAAGTTATTTCATTAAACGGTATACGGTAAATCTCTCAGATCATAAGGGATGAATTCATCTCATTGTATATGGTGAATAAGAAGACTACTTTATAATAGCTTTATCATAGTTGATTATCAGACTATATGTGGAATAATATTTTTGTGTATAAATTCTTTAAAAATCATACAAATAATATTGATCAAAAATTTTAACAATACATATTTTCGAATGGAGGTCTCTTTTTATATAAAAGTATTTTAATTTCTCTTTTGAAAATGAATGAAATAACTCTATTTTTAAATTATATTGCAATTAATTAATTTTAAAGTACTCTTAGGGTTTATTTTATTAATTATTATTATTTTCATTTCCTTAAATACTTTAAACCATCAATTTTTTTGTGCACTTCAGTATGTAACAAGATCATTAAAAATAAATTAAATGTAAAAAAAAACTTTTTTAAGAACAAGCTTTTATTTAAACGCGCTAAAAAGAATAAAATAAACTTTTCCTTTAAAACTTTTTTTACTATCAACTTATAACGTCATTACACAATTTATATGATATAAAAGCTTGTCGCAATATTTAAGTACTCATATTTACTTAGTTTGAATTTTTAAAAACAAAATCAATCAGGTCAAGTTATTTATTTTACTTGTTTATCTACACAGGTAAATCTCGCGACAAGCTTTTATATCATATAAATTGTGTAATGACGATATAAGTTGATAGTAAAAAAGGTTTTAAAGGAAAAGTTTATTTTATTCTTTTTAGCGCGTTTAAATAAAAGCTTGTTCTTAAAAAAGTTTTTTTTTACATTTAATTTATTTTTTACTTTTTAGTTATCGCTGGACAGGTTTCTCAGCCTGTTCAACTCATTGAACGCTGGTTCGCCATCCCTGGTTTAGCTGAATTAATTCTCGCAAAATGGTAGACTAAAAACACTATTTAAATCCGTAATTTTTAAGCAATTTTTTCAATCTTCATGCAGATTTTGGCTAACATTGTTCTACACACGAAAAAAAAAGGTTTAGTGAGATTATCTTCATAAATGACAAAGTTATTGAATGTTTAATTAAAATTTTGACTATTTTTGAAAAACTTAAAGAATATATTATTTATTTGAAATATTTTGAAGATAAGGGATGTATTTATCTAACATATTAGAAGAAAATTTTATTTGTTTATTAAAAACTTCAAAAGGCATTTAAATATTTGCATTAATCAATAAAATGCTTAAGACTAAAAACGCATTTTGTAATCAAAAAAGAAAGTTTTATCAAATAATAATTTTTTGCTGGACATTGAATATCTTCTACGTAAGAATCTATTTTTTTTTTTAATTGCTCAGAACATCTTTAGAAACTTGATTTTGAAAAAATCAATAATTAAATTCAAATAAAATTAACAGATTCTACTTGTAATTAAATTTAAAGACACATGTCGTAGTGTGTGTTTAGATTACTGGTGATAAAATGAGGTATATTTAAATTACTCGTAGGCTTAAAATTAGAAAATTTCTTTAAAAAATTACTTCATTTTACTGTAAAATTATTTTTTTTAATCGAAAATTTATTGCATTTCTATATAATATTTTTCTCTTATTGTTTTCCTAGCGGATTCCTTTTTGATGGGTAAGATACATTAAAAAAATGATCTTTCCGATTCTGTAATTATTTTTTGTCTGAGATTCATAGATTAAAGTTAGATAAATTATTTAAAGAATTTCTTCAATACTCCCTCTCAGTTTAACTTGGCAGCGTTGCGAAAGGTATACAATGTACCAATCTACTTGAAAAATAGCTCGACTTTTTTTGTTTTGAATTTAAATCCAAGGAAATAGATAGAAATTTGTAAAACAATTGCATACGTTGTAGAAATTAGATTGTTTTTACGTTGTAGAAATGTAATTATTTTTTAGACAAAGTTAATTAATACTGTCAATAGCGCAACGTTATGAAATTCCAGTTTGGCTGAAAACCGATTTTCGACGCCAACTTTTGTCATTGTTGTAACAATAAAATTATTACAACAATGCAGATATATCCAAGTTGGCGCCCAAAACTAGTTTAACGTTTTTAATTAATATCTTTTTAATTAATTGCAATATCGGAATATAAATGGTCAAAACATGCATTGTCATCCAAACTAAACGTGTATACAAAATTTCAGCTCAATGGGAGGAAGATATCAGCTTCAAAATTGAGTTGCAAGATTCCACCCGAACAAATTACATACATACATACATACATACATACATCCATACATACATACATACATACATACATACATACATACATACATACATACATACATGCATACATACATACATACATACATTGTAAGTTAAATAAAAGCTTTTAAAAATGCCATATTCGTGTCTATTATATGGATCTTAATTCCAAAGTTGGAATTACTAGGCTTGAGTTGATGAATTTATGCAGAATTTGTTATTATCTTCGATTTCCATTTCTCATTGCCACATTCTTTTGATGTGGCGTTTTCATCAATTATATTGTGTTTTTTTTCTGTTATAATAATAGACTTACATTCAATAGCGTAGTCAGTAGAAAAGAAATGTGATTGATATAAATATCTGGAATATAAAATTTAAAAAAAAAACTGCAGTTTAAAATTACTCCTTTTCTAAGTTTGCTTTTTAAAAGAATTTATTAGAAAAGAAAGAAAAATGTATCTACATATGGATTTGATTTAATGTAAATATAGCTTTATATAATTTAAAATGACAATATCAATGCAGGCATTCAAATTGATACAATGCATAATTCTTTGACAAAATAAATGTGATAAATTACTTGTTTACAAAGGCGTAAAAATATGCTCTGCTACAACTATCTGAAAACGATTTAAAACAAACAAATGAGTTTTTTTTGTCAGTGATGTGGAAATTGCCAACAACTAAAACCAATAATGACAGTTGCGAAGTTTACCAAATTTCGAATAACTACTGAACGCAATTTTGAGAAATATGTTTTGAAACATGAGAAAAAATAAGAAAAATACTTCTCTGGAATTCTACCTTTTTTTCGTTGCAATGTGTAGTTTAATTTTTAGAATATATGCATACAAAATGTATCACTTTAATTTCCGTGCTAAAACGAATTGTGAATATGCATTAGTGGTATCTTTTTTTAAAGTAATAAGACTGTAGATTATATTCGTTTATTTACTCGCAATATTGTTATTAAAAACTTTTGACACAATTGAGGCTTTTCTGAGACTCAATTTTGTTCAAATATGGGATTAGCAAATTATTTCATTTACAAGAACAGCAACAACAACTAAATATTTAATGCTCTATGTTTGACTTTGTTAATAGCTAACCCTAAATTTATCAATGCAAAGTAGACGGAAAAAAATAGTCATTAAAATATCCTTTGGCAGTTAAATTTTACATTTTTTTATAAACCAATAGACAATTTAAACTTGAAACGAACCTACTTCCCTTCTATCCTGTGACCCAGCTAAAGGTGTGGAAGGAAGTGAAAGATTATTCGACATGATAATTTCCAATTATTTTATTTATTACTTTAATCGACTCAAACACAAATCAATGCAACACTTTAATTAGGATGATCCAGTCCAACAACAGAGGTAAGGGACGAGAGTCCCGTTTGGAGATAATACATTCAAAAACCACTTTATAATAATGGTTTTTCTCTAATATTACTTCACCAGCGTTTCTTAAATTGTGGGGCGCCCCCCCCTCCATTCAATACATTGTTATTGTATGGAAGGGGGCGCAACGAAAATTTTGGTTGGATATTGGGTCACCAATATAGAGAGCTTGAAAAGCGCTGCTTTACACAGAAGATATGTACTTAATGACCGCTTAACAACTTTAATACTTTAAATATCAACGTAATATTAAGGTGACAGTACCTGAAATGAGGCAGTCTTCTAATCAATTCAATTTAACTATCACACTTCCTGACTATAATGTTTTACAATGACTTTCTAATCATTTATGGTAATCTTCGCCTTATAGCTATCTTGTCACCTCTGGTTAACTGAAGTTCTAACTTTCTATCTTTCCATTAACTATTATCTTCACTTCTAATTCACAAAATACTTAACTCGCGAACTAGGAATATATATATATATATAATAAACTTAATTTGAATATCATGTTCCCTTCTTTAGGAAAAGATTGGTGAATTTTGCTGGTCCAAAGAATACACAAGAAGATTATTAGTAGGATGTCGCGTATAGATCCGTCACAAATTTATTCGCTTAAAAATCGTTTTCTATTCTATTATCTAATAACTGTTCCTGCAACTTATTTCTAAAATAGAATTTGCAAATATGAATGATTCTATAGCTTTAAATTTGTGTTGGAGTTTGTAGCTAGGATTTTCCGATCTTCCTCTTGTTGATGTCGTATTTAAATATTAAAACAGGATATATTAGACGTATGTTTATATATTCTAATTTGCTTAGAAAGTCATAGAGTATACAGAACATTAGGAAAATGATCCTTGAAAAACGGAAAAGATCGTAGGAAACTACTCAAAAGAAAATACGATTGGATAAAAAAAAAAGTGCGACAACATGTATAATGAGAATGCCATTGATTTAGTAAAAAATGTTTTAGCTAAAACGAATATGTTAAACAGCGTAATACATTTCGAAATATTAAAAAAATAAACCGGGAGTGATCGCTCGGGGCACAGAGTCACCCCAGCCTCACGAAATCTTTAATTTTGGGAAAACAGTGTATTTGTTGCCAGTGACCTTGTCAGTATCCTCCTATATGACAGTTAATATGACATGGGACAGTCCTATATGACATGGGAACTAAAATGTATTTGTCACATATCTCCCTCTTTTTTTGGGAGTGGCAATCGTTTCTTTACGACTGAGTTCCCCACTCGACCATTTCTGTTCAAAAATATTTTAAATGAGCAGGTTACATTTTTTCTCTGTGAATGATTAAATGGTTTTGATTGTTGTGTTGTATGACTCATTATGGCTTATAAATGTAAATGAAAATAATTCAAGAAATAAAATTGCATCTGTGTGATCTATATTAAATGAAGTTTAATCTGAACAAGTAAATGAAGAACCTGATGAAAAAATGTATATCAATCATAATAACGAGAGTAAATTTGAATAAAAAACCATGAACATGACACGCTTGAATTGAAAGGAAAATTTTCAGAAGTTACTAAAAATAATCCATCAAGAAAGAGATGAAGCCATCAGACACACTGCATCCTGTCAAAAAGTATACAAACAAAAACATTTAACGTGTTATTTGTTGATCATCAGTGGACAATAAATCTAAAATAGCTTCAAGAAAATATGACAGTTTTTCCTACAATTATCATTCCTGTAAAGTTAGGAAAAAACATCTGGGATTTGTGCCCTATATTAAAGTCACGCGCATTTGAAATGTTTTAGTTCATTTTGTTTGGAATTTTTTCCAATTATCACAGGAAAATTTTAAAGTCCTCAAGAGAAGGTAAATCTTCTTTCTCTTAATTAAATTATTCACTGGAATTACTATTTTTATCGTGTACAATAAAAATAATTATAAACAAACAGTTGGGGGGGGGGACTCCATCACCGCGCACGACTACTAACGTTACTATTGAGTTCACGCCTTTTCCCGTATTAAATGTGATTACTTTTTCAAATACTGCATGCTCCATTGTCCTGGTAAAATTACCGTTCTCCATTACTTTAATAATTGTTATAAGATACTATGAAGAAAAGCTGAATATAAATATTTTAACATAATTTTCAATTCTAGTAAGAGGCTGCGTTGGTCGTTACTGAATGACCAGCTTTCTGTAAAGTAACTAATCATTTCCCAACGGTCACTTAGTTTCTTGCTGGAAAGTATCCAGAACAAGATACATATATATTCTGGAGCTTATCAGACTTTTATTTTGGAAAAAGTATGAGGAGGATGGCAAATTTCTCACCTCAATCTCCATCTACAAAGTCCACCTTGCGAGTGGTGACAGGGAAGCAATTGCCGAAGGGAATTTTGGCTACATTCAACAGAAATCATTCTGTATCATGTGTTCTGTTGAAGGCATGTCAAAGTTCGCATTGAATAAAAAGCAAAAGGTGTAACCAGAGACTTGCATAAAAGACATACCAGACCTAACTCCAGAAGACCGCTTAGATCTCGAGTTTAAATCCAATACTGCACCATGTTTTGAAAATTTCTTCATAATCTTCACTTCAATGATCAAGAACTATAGTAATATCAGTACTCCACGATAACGGTTAACCGTACCAAGGTAAAAATTGTCATTTGCGACGCATTATCTATACTAATTTCTCTGAATTTCACATTTGTTTTGTTTACTTTATTCTTAATTTTTTTTTTGCATTAATACAGTGAAAATCTTTTAACCCGAAACTTTGGGGACTGAAATATTTTTTCGTATTAAAAGAATTTCGTGTCAAAATATACATTTTAAGGAAACATATATATTCAACAAAATATAGTCTTAGAGTACATTTTATTTCCATACATGTGTATATATGCATGCATTTCATAAAAAATCATTCAAATATTTATGTAATTTGCTCTGATTTTTTAAATTATTGTTGATAAAATAAAACATACCAAAAGGTCAAGAGATTTACATTTTCGTCTTCTGTTTTTAATTTACAACCTTAAGAAACTTCATCTTAGTTTTAAGCTAAATCGCTGTTTGCTTTCCCCCTGAGTACTTTACACCTGTGCCGCAATAAAAAAAAAATCTTCTAGCGTAGAAAAAAAATAATGCTAACCAAATTCAACGATTTTTACTCACATTTCGATGTACTCGTCAATGAATTTCAAAAGGAATTGATGAGATATGAGATTTTTTCGTGCGGAATTTGTAGGGATGGAGAATGAAAGTTGCTTAGATAACCAAAATTGGCTTATGCTACGGTCTTTTCCGAGGGTATTTTTCAGCCAATTTAGCCTCCTTTTCTGAAACAGGAAACGACCTCTCTTTCCTTTCACACACCCTTCTTAATCTCGCCTGAGCGACTGGTGTTTTCCATATTTTGTTCATTCTCAGAAGAGAAATATGTTCATGTTAAGCGATATTCGTTCCGTATTAAGAGAAGCAAAATGCATGAAAGCACATGATAATTTTTAGGGTAATATTTCGTTGTATTATTTCGTTGTGTATTTCGTCTTAAGCATTTTTGTGTGTTGAACGTATTTTACTGTATATAAAACTCCAAGAGCATGCTTTGAAGAGCCATAAATTCAAAATTGATGAGTACAAGATTCGAGTTTGTCCTGGCTGGTAATTGTTTTTTTTTGGGGGGGGGAGGTAATTTCCCTAGTATGGACATTAGGAGAGTGAGGAAAGAGCTCATATACTAATCCGATCATCTCTTTCAAAATTATGAGGTCTACTACCAACAATCATACTGATTGTTGATGATCAGCTGATTAAACAATTGACGGTTATCCTCATATTGATCTAAGGGAAAGTTCTCACAGAATAATCAATTTAATCTGCTGTGTGTGTGTGCAAATATCTTTATGCAAAAACAATGCTTTAACATACCTAAATGCTTCAAGATAGCTTTGAAAATCAGAAACTAATGGAAAGTAATTCCAAGTATCCAAATAAAATATAAATACTCAGAATTATTTTTTTTTTTGATTATGGAATTTTATATATTTCTACTTTTTTTATTCATATTTGCACATTTTCCCTAACTAAAAATTTCGCAAATTTAATTCTTAAGAAAATCCCTGTTCTTCTCATAAAAGCCTTTTAAAAATGTAATATTTTACAATAACTTCTTACAGAAAATATATTCTTCATTTTCAAATTCATTTACGAGAACTCTGTCAAAAAAAAAATTATCATGTTTACTATAAAAGGTTCAATACTAACTTCCTTATTTTATAATACACCAGAAATCTAACAGTCTCAATTTCTTTTTCAATATAAAGGAACAATCCAACCCTATTTGAATTAACTTTTACTCAGAGTAAGCATTTTAACTTGCATTTATGCCTTGCCCACCTTACAACTCTCCAACCTTTCTTTATGCTTTAAAAAAATAATCAGTTTAAATTAAACTGTTTTTGTAAACAGAGAGAGAGATAGTGTTTTGAAAGATTCTCGATTATTTTTCACAAAGAACTCGATTTCTGACTCTGATTAAATTTCGTTGATTTGTTTTCAGCCGGAATATATGCTTTTTGTTTGTGAACACAATCAATTTAAATTAATTAGAAATAGTGCATCTTTTAATTATTGTTTTTGAGTTTCTAATATAATTGTTATGTATGTCCTATGAATTTTAATTAAGAGAAGTTACTAAAATTAATATTTTCAATAATGAAATAGCATATTTAACAGTTCTATGCGAGCCGTTTACTTAAAAAGATGTTTAGATCCATTTACTCTTTAAATCGTGATGTCGAAAGGTTGGTGTAGCAATTAAGTTAAAAGTATTGGCAAGAGAAATAACACGTTTCTGTAATTTTTGTTTGGGTTCCTTATGTTTCTTTCTCGTTTTGTGTGTGCTTATTCTAAGTAATAATTAAAACTTAACGTAATGCCTCGTATAACATGTTAATTAAAATGTACTCCAATTCTGCCATCTCAAAGTTTTTTCCTTGTTGTATTTATTTCCTACTTTAAATTTAATTACAGTTCATAAAACATTCTTGTATTACTTGGATTGAAATTTACAATACAATGTGAAAACTTCCATTAACAATGAATTTGAACATTTCTAATTATTCCCCAAGCAAAAAAAAAAAAAAAAAAAATCAGGATATTTATTGCAAGTACATCTTGCCTGTTTTTTTTTTTTACAACGTGTAGGACTGCTATCATAAACTTCAGGAAATTCATGAGTAATAAACTAAGGTAATTTAAATTATAAGTATATAAAGTGATTCAAGATAAAAATTGTGTTTCCCAATTAAAAAAAAATATGCACAGTTATTTCAAAATCGCCTTTTAAAACAGATACTTCCTCTTTTTTTCAATTTTTGTATTTTTGCATTAAAAATATTTTTTTCTAAAAATAAATATTTTATAAGCAATTCCTTTTAATGACGCCAAACTCCATACGCTGCATTGATTCGATGCAAGAGCTAGACACAAATTTGAAATTATTCTTTAAATAATATAAAGGGGTTATATTATACATGAATACATGAATAAATCTTTTTAATTGTACATATATTTTAATGAAAGTATCATACGAAAACTAAATGCGTTATAAAAATGGTAAAACTTATAAAGAATTTACGTCCCTTCTTCCCTGTGACCCGGCTAGAGGTCTGGGAGGAACTAAATGATCAGACGACTTGATGAGATCCAATTATTTTATTTATCACTATATTCAACTCAGACACAAACAACACGTAAACAAGATAACCTTAATCAGTAATAGAATGGGAGTGAGACTAGATTGTGTTGGAGAGTATATATTCAATCATGCGGCTCTACATTTAATATAACTTTATCTTAAGTATTTAGTGACCGCACTTTTAGTTAAACTTCTAAGCATCAACTTGATTTAAGATCACAGTACCTGATCTCTCGCGGTTTTTTAATCCTTTGAATTTATTTTAACATGGATCCAATTGTTAAACTAATCACTTTCTTAATATTCCAACTTCTGGCTTTCTACACTGTTTACGTATACATTTCACTGCCAATCTATTCACAACTCACTAACTTCCAAACTCAGGAATAAAGAAACTTAATTCGCATATCACGCTTCCTAACCTTCGGAGAAGGTTGGTTGAAAAAAATGCTGGCACAAAAGAATTCCCCTAGAGGTTAATTGAAGGACGCGTACAGATCCGTCACAAACTTATGTAAAACATTTTAAATGAATTCTACATTCTAGATGTCAATGAGGATCTAAACAAAATGACGATAAGACCGCCAATGAAAGAGACAGGACTGCGCGAAATGGGATCCAACACCAGTAGCAGCAATTATGCATTCGATATGTATCAAAATGCTCATTCATGCAGCATAAACCCCTTTTATTCTACGTTTCTTTCTTTTTTTAAAAAAACATGTTCTGAAATAGAACATGTTTTTAACACATATATTACATGTCATTGCGTTAAATAAATGTATACATTCTTTTAATACATTTTATTTAAAATGTTAATGTCAACGATTACCCATTTTTAAATGAGGATTTGAAACAATGCACATTTATTAATAAAGATACTTCGTTTTTGTATATTACAATAAATCATAAATAATTCATTTCCTTCTTATGCTAGATTTCATGGAAATGTACACTTCTCCTGCCTCATTTGATCAGATGAGTAAAACGAGTATCATGAATTTTGCACAAATAAGTACTATTGGACTTAGTGCAACAGATCCAATAGAGTGTTTACGTTCACGAGCATGTGACCGGGGTGGTGGAATGGTGAATTTTAGCGCTGGAGTCCCCTGAAGGTTTGCCGTGCAAAGGCACTATTAAATAATTAAGCATTGCACAGCAGACATTTAAAGCAATAGCGCCATTTACAAGTTCTATTCGTTTATTATTCTTTTTGTATACAAAACAAACTGTTGCCACTCACAACAATACTTAATAATTTTTAACAGTATAAGAATAAGAACTAATATTACTATCAGAAATAAGTAAAATATCCAAGATTACGTCACTGATTTGAGATTATTTCAGATTTGTGGATTCCAAGCTTGCAACAGGTACTAATCCACATTGAGAGATCAAGACTCAGTCCTCAGACGGGCATGGTATTGAATTTTTGATAGAATCGATTAATCTATCACATACACGCGCGAGCACACACACAGGAACGAGTGCATTTTTTGAAATTTTATCAAATTCAGAAATTATAAGTTATTATCTTTGTTCTCAAGTGAAGGGGGGGGGGGTTGTTCAGTATCTGATAGTACTTGAAAATCAAATTCAACAGCAAAACAAAAAAGCATGTCTAAGGCAGAAGAGTGTGATAAATAAATTAAAATTTTTAGCGAAGAAAATATAAATTTAAATTGAGATATATATATATATATATATATATAGTTACGTCTATTAATGCGCACATACACAAAACAGATAGTTATTATTTCTTTAATAATAACTGCTCATTTGTATTTACATTCGAGAATTTAAGAGGAATATTTTAATCTTTCCTAATTGTCAAGAATAGAGAAGTTTATAATAAACTATTTTTTCTTGAAACACTGTAATTTTTTAATATTAAATTCATGTACAAAAGCTCAAGCAATCGTAAGCACATCCTCATTTTACTTGAATAGTGTAACCTTTTTAACCTTCAAATAAAGGAATATATTACTGAGAAGTTCGACCATTTATTTTTTTTATTTTGTACACATAGTAAAAGATTTAATTTAAGGTAAAAATAATAATAAAAAAATGAGAATTATTTAAATTGAAAAGTTTTAGAAGTATTTCAAATAAACATATGCAGATTTTTACCTCAATAATACAGAAAACATTTATGAAAAATATATTTAAACTAAACTCTTTGGCGCAACAGCCCATAAAGGCCAAGACCTACTGTGACCCTTTCAGTACACGTGACTATTTGGCACTGAGGCGCATGGGCAGATGTCCCAATCAGGTGGTCAGTCTAAAGCAAAGTTCCCAGTGTTTAGCTCCCAAGCAAGATTGGTACTTATTTATCAAACCACTGAAGGGATGAACAGCTGCGTAGACCTTGCCCAGCCTAAGGATAGAACCCCGGACATGTGGCGCGGATGCACTATATGCTTACACTCGGCCACTGGCCTAAATATTTTAAATACTTCTAAATATTTTCTACTTGACTGCTATTTTTATCTAATTTTGTATAATCTTCTTTTGAATTTTTTAAACTATCATTTTTATGTGATTAAGTTTGTTAAATAAGCTTAAAGCCAAACTTTTAATTGGAAAAATACTCCTTGAAAGAAAACCAGTATTGATGTAAGGAAATTCATATTATATAAAAAATTAAATAGTTGAAATTGTTGGCAGAAAACCCATTTGTATCAAGAAAATCATTATAAAATTTTTAAATGATGGATTGATAGAAAATAAATGAAGAAGGTAAAGAAAGCTATTCTGATCGATGTTGCAAAAAGGAATATTTTGAAAGGAATCAAAATTACTCCTAATGTATGTAAACCCATAACTTTTGGAACAAAGTTAAATTTAGTAACGGAAGTAAATTCAACATTTTTGGCCGTCACACCGTATGGAGAAAGCCCAATAACACTTTTTTAAATTAATTTATTTGCAAAACTCCTCATACTCTTCATTGCATAACATGTGGCTTACAGATTAATTGGTAACATAATTATATAATTTAAAACAAAATTAAAAATACATTTCTAAGATAAAAATATAAAATAAAAAGGAAGGGAGAAAATACACAAATATGAATAAGGGGAGGTACCACGCACACACAATAAAAGTTTAAAAGTCTATACAATAAAAAAAAATTCTTGAGACACTAAGGCTTTCTGTACAATTGACCACCAAAGACAAAACAGGTAACTAGAAAATACCTAAACATTTCAACTCATTTTAAAAATTTTCTCTTTTACAAAAAATATAGGTTACAATACATGCTCCGCAGTTTCAGAAACCTGACCACCTCAACAAATATCACTACCAATTAAATTAAATCTAGACAAATAGCTCTTAAAATTTCCATGCCCTGTTAGAATCTGGGATAATTTAAAATCAGTAACAAATTTCTTCCATTTTAGCCGTTGATAAATTATCAGAAAAAACTTTTTATTCCACAAATTTTTACGCGAGGCCAAGAATTCGGTGTTCCAGGCGAAAGCAATTATTTCCCAAGCTAAATGCACCCAGTGGGACAATGGCAAAGACATCGAAATGTTCAAATCTTGACAAGTTGCCTCTGACCAACTGGTTCGCTTTTCAATTGCCGGGATCTCCGCTATGGCTCCGAACAGGTCGCAGTCTTCAAGGTTGTACAGAATAGACTGAACCTCTACAACAAGTTTTTGCGTAGAATTTACATTGAGCAAAGAATAGAGTGAAGAGAGTGGGTCAGTGTGCAAGATTGAGAGTTCTGCCCAGACAGAGTCACGGATCACTTTTACGGCAAGATTAATGTATATTAGTTCGGCTTTAAAACCGAGCATTTGTCCCATAAACGATGTTGGAAAGTAACCAATGCCGCTTTGGAACCAAACATTTACGCCCTACAGTTAAACATGGTGGTGGCTTCGTGATAGTGTAAGGTTGTATGGTTTCATCCGGGGTAGGAAATGTAGTTTTTATATATGCCATTATAAACCACATGATTTGCTTGGATACATTTTGCAAAAATCTAATGGAAAATGTTAAAAATGAGCATGTAGACGGAAATTTCATTTACCACCAGGACAACCCCCCCCCCCCCCACACACACACATGACATGTAACTTTAAAATTTGGTGTCTTGTTAATTGGAAACAGCAGTTATACGCACCAAAACTCTTTACCGACATCAATGTCATTGACATTCTGAGAGCCACCTAGGAAACAGAGGTCCAACAACACTAAATTAGACACAAACCCCATTTAAAACGTGTTACAAGAAGTATATGGCAAAATATCTTCAGATACCTCCCAAAAGCTGTGTGAAACCATACTACAACATTGGAGGCCCTTATATAAGTCACAGGACATGCAACTAAATATTGACACTTTTTTTGTTTGCGAGGGGAAAAAATCCAATTGGTGCACTCGTAGTTTTGGAAGAAAAAATCTGTATAGCTTATTTAAAATGTTTCTGAAACTTTTCATTTTGGAAGTTTCCCGAAACTTGTTCTTTATTTTTACTTCAAATTAAACGATTTGTTGTATCTAAAGATCAAAACATGTTTGCATTTCTTGGCAATGTTTTTTTTCTTGATAGTTAAATTAATCAAGTAAAAGCAAGGTTTACTCTCAATTGTACAGAAGACCATATATTAAACAAATACAAATATAATGTAAACAAAGAATGCTTAAGTTTACTTCAGTTATGTAGAAAATAACAAGTGTTAGACATAGGTTAATATAACTCTTCAATGATATCAGATGTGAAGAAATAATAGCATCATTTTATCAAAACAGCCAGGAAACAAGATATTAATGTTAGAAACATGATGAAACGATCCTTTATATACTCGCGTTTCTGGAAATGTAGTTATAACAAATGACTTGGAAAAGAGGCATTATATGTCAAAGCTGGAAGATTAATGATTCTCAAGGTCACCCTCCTGAATTCATTTTTGTTCTTTTCTTACACAAAGCACAAATTCCTGGAAATAGATACCTAAAATATAAATGTCGCTGCTGCATATGCACATACTGAATGAGATTAATAGACCTTCTAGGTTTTTGTGATTCGGGTAATGAATCTAATTAAAGAACTGAAGGTTCCATAGGAATACCCCAGCCAGAATTACTCAATTGACAACGGTTACGGTATTTGCCTGCGTTTCTAAATAAATATTTGAATAAAATTCAATTTTTTGTTGTCTTTGTCATTTTGTGTAGGAAGAAAAATCGAGCTACTCAAAAGAAATTAGTAAGATATAGAACGAGGAAGGCCTACGCTATAAACGTGGTTAATTTTAAGTATCTGATATTCAGCATTATTTTAGTAAAATAAGAATCAAAACTTTGAAAACTTTTTATGAAGATTGTATTTTTTTTGTCAAAGTTATATTACTTAAATCCTGGTATCTCAACATCTTGTGAACGTGTTTCTTTCATATTTTTAAATACATGTTGTTTGAAGTAGGATAAAGGCAATGAA
Source organism: Trichonephila clavata (assembly GCA_019973975.1). Taxonomy (NCBI): domain Eukaryota; kingdom Metazoa; phylum Arthropoda; class Arachnida; order Araneae; family Nephilidae; genus Trichonephila; species Trichonephila clavata. The sequence continues at coordinate 48,748 of BMAO01004331.1, read as the reverse complement.
CTACGGACTTCGCTCTAACATTAGTAGTGTTTTTATTTTTAACAGTTTGTTGTTAAATAACCAAGCTTTTTACAAGATTTTCTATGAAAAAATGCGCCGTGAGACATAACTTTTTGGTAATTGTAAATATGTGGATTTTATAGTTCATTTCCTTTCTCACTGTATTACATATGTTGAGTGAAATTAATTTTTAAATATATGGCTTTGAATTCTATACAGAGTATTTTGAAATCCGGTATAGTTTTCATCAAATTTTAGCTAAAATATCTCATTGTATTAAATTTAAATTGTCATATAATTTCCTAATTGTTTTTCATTTACTTAATTCATAAGCAGTAACGAAATAACATAAAATTACTAATCGCATGATATTTTAGAAAAAAATATGTCCATACGTACGCAGATACTTAAATGGAATTTGTGAACGGAGTTTATAAAAAGTTTGGCAAATCAGTTTAATTCTTATTTTTTTATATTTTTTCCTTGATTGCGCTAGATTTTTTTAAAGGTGTGAAAAATAAAATTGAACTATCGAATGGAATAAAAGAATGAGATTCCACTCAGGATTAGTAAAGGAAGTGCTCTTTCCAATATCTCTTCTGCAATTTATTTAAACCATCTTCAACATAATATTTTTAGCATTGGTAAGCCGGATGCCATTGACGAGGCGATAACTTTTCAGTAAACTGTTGGAATGCGGAGGTAAAATGCTTATTCTGCGGATTGAGTAAAATTTCACTTCGATTCGTTTCAGGATATATGTTGCTGATAATTAAACCACAAACAGTAATATATTGTATGATCTATAAATAATTCTATGGCGCTGTTGATTCGGATTTAATTTTACTGAAAAGAACCCTAATGTTTTTCATTAAATCAAATCAATTCTAAATTGCTTATGTAAACAATTTCTTGATTATTAAAATGATATACAGTTAGAGATCAGATATAAAACACAGTAATGAGAAACATGTACTTTCACAATACAAATTGCTTGGGAAATGTTGAAAATTGAAGTGTGCACGTTAGTCTAATGGTTATGGTTTGCGGCATGTTGCAGGTTCGGGTCCTGGTGCAGCTGAAGATCTGCCATGTACATGACGTTAAGGCACCTTTCATTTGTCCCGTTCAAATTCTACTCGTTTGTGTGTTGTGGTAGTCTGGAGAGAAGGTGGCAGCTAAGCTATCGTCCTCGTCACTTGATCTAGTTTCAAAATTACGAGGTCCGTCTCCAAAACCTCTCGAATAGCTGAAATATGCGACTTTAATACTCACTCTCTCACTCCTTTGTTCAAGAAAGAAGTATCTTCAATAAATGTTAAAATAATAGGAACTTAGGTGATTGACTGCAAATGCCGCTTAATTGGGAGACAAAATAGATGTCCCCACAAAAGTAAGGAAGCCTTTAGGAGGATTATTTGACGACAAAATTAAAAATCCTGGAAGATACTTCGTACCCTATATAAAGACGATCAGTGGAGCAAGTGGGAAACCAAATTATTTACACATACTTTGTGTTTCATTTGCCTAATGTGAAATTACAATTATAGATAAAAGTTGTTGTGTTCTATAGTTGCGTAATATTTGAATTTGTGCCATTGTACTGTTTATCTTCAGTTGGATGAAAATCTACTGTAGTTACTGTAGGGTATTAAAATAAGTAACATTTAATTCCTAAAGAACCTGCTAATAATTGCAAGAACTGTTCCTACGTTCGAAAGGCGATCAGCCACCTGATAATATATTCCTAATAAAAGAACAACAAGAGATAAAATATTTAAAATGCTAACATTTTAAAATAAAATTGTGGATCATTTTAAATAAAAATATTCTAAAAAAGGTTATTCACTACAGTTTATACTTATGCCAGTTAACAACGAATCCTGGATAAAATATTAATAAATAATTAATCGTTTACTCTTACGATAAGTTTATAAAACTAAATCTAAATAGTAATTAAATTATAATTCTTTTTCAAAAAAATGTTGTTCTATTTTTAATTTTGGATTTATTACTTTCGTTTCAATCCACCTAAATATATTGTTTTCTTGGATTATTTTTTTAATAACATATTTATCATATATATATTCTACACTTTTGCAAATTGCGAATGTACGAATTTCTCACTGAGTACATGATTTAATAACAGGGCATTGATCAAAAGCTGAATAGTAACTGTGCAATATATATTACTCTGAATTTTCAACAAATGATGGAAATATGAAAAAGAAATAGATTATTTCTACATCTGTTGAAGTATTCTGAAAACTACTTTCATACATTTGGATATCTTATATTTCGAATACATGCACTTCTTCAAAATTAGGCTTGAATACTTATAAGAGGATTATACGTTTTGAAAATATCTCAAATTTGGATTAGCATGAAGAATTCTTTAAAGAATTTGAGAGAAATAGAACTAGATTAATACAATTCTTCTAGATTTAAACAATAAATGAACGAGATGAAAGAAGAAATATTTTGTGAGTGCATGGGTGGATATTAGATGTGAAAACGGAAAAAATGAAATTAAATACACATAATTTATGACATGATGATGTACGCTTCGAAGCGAATTTTTCCAAATTCAAAATTTAAACTATATTAAATTAAAGCTGAAGCAAGTTCTGCTTGAATTTGTTCAAATCATGTTTTAGATAATAAAGATTTTTGCCCAATCTTGCTAGGTTAAAAGTTATACTAATTAGAGAGAATTCATTTCGATTTATAGACTAATACTCCACTTTGTGTGTATGGCTTGTTTTTAAAAACTAAGCTAAAAGGCATCGTTCTCTTATTCTTAAAATGATCTGTACAGAAATCTGTATTTATTATGTATACGGATTGACTATTTCACTTTCTTTAAAAAAAGTTTTTTTCAAAAAAATATGATTTTTTTTACAAATTTTTGAATTACGCAATCAAAGAACAAGTTTCTAAAATTATCGAGAGGAAAAAATCACCACTTTGCTACACATAAACTTTGCGCTTATGACATCACGTTCCTCTTTTATAATTTTATGGAATTTTTTTTTGAAAATATTTATTTTAATCACATTACTATTAAGTTTCTACAGCAAGAATTTTATCTTAAAAATTCACACAAGTGCTTTTGCTAGTATAGAAATAAACACTTTATTGGACATTGCAGCAACAAATTAACTAAAAAGTAGGTTGTCTTCGGATACAATTAAAACAGTTCTATAGTATCGTGTGGTTTCCCCATTTTAGAAAACACTCTCTTACGAAAAGATACTTTGGAAACAATTTCTTATCTAGGCGAAAGATTCGGTTTATTTTAAAATGCTTAACTAAACCATCAGTTAAGTGTCCAGAAAAGAATGAATACAATAATGGGATGTGTCAGGGAAGCGACGATTATATATTACTATTTTTTATTCTCTTGAAACGCTAAGTAATATTTTACGAAACTGTGGATGATCTCACATCATTCCACCATTACTCGCCTTTTTAAAGGCTACAAAGCAGCATTATAAATTTATTTTGTAAAAGAAAATACAATTTATATTGAAAGAACATACCCCGTGAAATTTTGTAGGAACTAAATTATTTTTCGCAGGAAGAAATAGGAGTGGAATTAATGCAATATATGTTGTATATAAAAAAAACATGTAAAAAAAGATGAGTTATGAAAAATTTCCAATTTTATTTCGACGAAGAGGATTTTAAATTTCCCCCCATGAATCTGTTCATGAATTACATTTAAAACTTAAAATATAGGTTCCTACGAAATGTTTATAATTCAAATTTTTAATCCCGTAATTAAAACAAGCATAATTTCTTCCACAATATATTTAAAAATAAATATATTCTCAATTTAATGAGTCTTTCAAAGCAGTTCTGTTTTTGTTTTCTTCTCGTTGTATTACAGACGCGAATTCGAATCTACAAAGAATACGAATTTTATTCAAAATTTGGCAAGAATGATTTGATAAAAGCTGATATCCAATCTAATATCACGGAGGAATGGGAGACATCCCTAATAAATTTAAATATTTTAATTATTAAAATAATTCTTAAGTAGTCTATTTGCAACGTCGTAAGTTCTAGTCCGGATTCCATTTAGAACTCTCCGTGCAGAAGGATCGATATGAATGTTTCATATTTCAAAGCTCAAACTTTCATGGGGTGTTGTGTGGAAATTTAGAAATTTGAAGTATCGACAACGTTACTTGATAGTGTCTCAGAATTATGAGGTATGCCACCCATATCCCTCATGTAGCTTCAAAACATAACATTGATAATAAATTAACCACACATAATCAGAGCAATTTGAATAAAGGAGTTATTCAATAATTAACTCAAAATAAAACCGAAATCACATACTAAAATAATAAACTTCAAATAAAACTCTGAGAATAACTCTACAGTATTGAAAAACGTAATGCACTTAACATGCTTTTCAGAAATTTATTTAAAATTTTAAATGGTGCATTTTCACTTTAAAAGAAAGAAAAACATTTTTTTTTTTATTTTTCTCTTCATTGGAAGGAAATAAAAATTTGAGTATTTGTGTGATAATAATTAACTACTTAGTATACAATATAAGTAAATTATGTGAAAAAAATTCCGGTTTCAATAAATGAAAAGAAAGATTCTTAAGAAAACTTTGATATGATTTAATTAGAGAAAACTATTAAGTTGATTAAAATATTAAAGGCATTAATGAAACTGTTAGATTCAATTTAGAGAATGAACATCATTAACAATAAATGTAGGTGGGAAATATCTATAGGCACAAGCTTTTAAATCTAGCATAGAATCGTGTACACTTCTGTTTTAAATGAGATATTTTGATATGTCTTTTCTATTTAAGTATTTGAAAATAATTTTTCTGATTAGTATTTGTTAGAAAATCGTACAATTGCACTTTTTAGGAAAACATAAAGTCAGATATTGTGTATTATTTTTTTTAAATTCAATAACGCCATTTATTTACCATTTTTAATTTTTAAACTAAATATTCGTACTTACATATTATACTGTCGACCAATTTTGTCACATTAAAAGACGTCGCTAAATATCGCAATATACTGCTATATTGGAAACCGTTCCTGCGTGAACTCGAATATAGAAATAAGGACGATGGCAGTATTTGGAACCACTTTTTAAATTGGCGAAGTATTTTCTTTTGGCGAAATTGGTCCATGGTATAAATACCATAATGTTCAATTAACACTACATTTAATTCTTTAATATAATGTTTAATGCTTAAACACAATGTGAAAGGAATTCTTGTGGAAATTTTATTTCCTCTTTTCATGTCTAAATTTATGTGATGAACTTTATGAAACAATAGGCATATAAAAGGGGGGTAGTGAACATTTCTCTGGAACTACATTTTCTTCTGATTTCTAAGGATACTTTTACATATGATAAAAAAAAACATTTGAGTATTTTTGTTTTATTTTTGAGAAGTATTTTTTTAAAAAAATTGGAGGGAGAAACATAGTTGCAGAGAGATATAAATTTTTTTATATTGTTCATTTTCGAGTACAGTGCGAGCACACAGGTTAATGTACTGGTTTAAATTTTTAAAAAAAGTAGAATTTGCAAAAAAAAAAAAAAAAAAAAATTGTAATTACTTTTTTGATTTCAAGATGACGGAAGGTGGAAGGCTTAAAAAGTAAATGTAAAAAAAATCATCATTTAAGAATATATTATATTTTGTTATTTTTTTTAATATTTACTAAAAAACGTTTTCAAATGTAACATTTTTTTCCCCATTTTTTTCTACAAAAATGAAAATGTATCGTGGTTTGTCTCATAATATTTGGATGATACTGAATTTGTTCATAAATTTACATTAAACTATAAAGTAAACATATTATGTAAACATTAAAAGACAATGATTAAAATTTTAAAAAAAAACGTTTTCAAATTTAACTTTTTTTTCATTTTTTTTACAAAAATTGAAAATGTATCGTAATTTTTTTCATAAACTTTAGATGATACTGAATTTATTAATAACATTAAATTATAAAGTAAACATATTATGTAAACATTAATAGAAAATGTAAATCGAAATTAGCATCTCCTTTTTGTAATCCATTATCAAATAATTGAAACTATTTTCTGAAGCGAGAGACACGCAGAAATAATAATTTAAAGCTAAAGTCATTTGATTTTGAGTAAATATTTAATTCCATGTTGGATAACGTCTGCATCAAGAACTGATAGAAAAGCACGGTTTTTGTTGTTTTAAAATATCATAAGTCATCTCGATATACTCGCAAATGTTAATGATTGCCACCGCGAGGATCTGACGTTCACTTTTCAAGAGTTGAATTGTTGACAAATCCTTAAGTTTTCTCAAACAACTTCACAAAAGAGGTTCCTTTGTTTGAATAACTTGCTCAATTTAGTTCAAACAAATCTTATCTTATTGTTTCTCGTTGAAGAAAAGTACAACGAAAGAAGAATGTCGCGTTTATTGAAATGATAGAATGATCGATAATTATTTGAAAGTTTTCGGGTTCTTTTTGTTACAGCGATCCAAACAAATTAGGAAAATCTAATTTCATTGAATTAATTTATATACACGATTTTTTTTCTAAAATTAAATGTAAAAATAGTAATTACAGTGAAATAATGAACAGTGGATAATTTTTCTTTGGTTCGATTTTTGTTGAATCCCCATATTTGACGACAGAAATTTTCTCTCGCTCACAGTTGGTGAACCTATCAACCAGAAGGAAATAGTAAACCTATCCAAACCGGCTTTATTTATAGTTTTTTTAGCAGCGATCAATTTTAACCAGGGCTTCGAGTCAGAACTGAACCGAAAATTATATCGTTTTATTTCTGTTCGTATATCTTTTAGCCATTTCGTTACCGTAACCAACTTATAAGAATTTTCTAATTTAACATCAATCATATAATTATCATCATTGCATGTACATTGTCTCTCGATTTTCTGTTTTGATGATCTCTAGTACTTTTCTGTTTCAGTTTCGGTCGAAACTACTTGTGGAATATAGATATTGCATAATTCAATTAAATTAAGTAGAAGTATAAATGATTTAAGATAAGAGTATATATAAAATAAAACTATTCATTCGGAGCTGAACAAAAACAGTTATTTTTCTTTGGAACGAAAACATGAACTGAATTGATATATATTTGTTTAGTTGAATTGGAACTACAACCAGAAAGAAAAATTATAGTTCGAGGAGAAGCCCTGATTTTAACCCAACAGTTAACTTAAAAGATCAGCGCCATTTGGCAAGTTTTTTGGCACAAAAAGATCATTTGGTGTTGTTATATAGGAGCCTCTCTCTCTTAGGCATTTCCTTCATCCCATTTTTCAAAAAATACATTGCTTTGCATTTATGTATTCTCAACATAGTATATAGATTATATATAAAATTATCCCTAAAAATCTTAAATCCTTTCTTTCTGATATTTAATACTGCATTTTTTTTATCACGCAAATTATTTTTAAGCATGATAAGTTTAAATTATTGCGTCAATAACTGTCAACATCAAACAGATGTTGCATTTGAGTAATATAGCAGGTATTTTAAGGGGAAATTATTACGGTAGATTTTTATAATTTTCCATATTTCTTATATTTTAATCAATGATACATTTACTTTTAATTTATTAATAAATAATCAAAAAGCAGTGCATGCTCCCTTATAAAATGTTTTCTTGCATTTATTTAACGTTCGTAAAACAAAAGTTACTATGTTTTACTATGTTGATTAAGTCTGTCGTCAATTTTAAATACATATATTCACCAAAGCCCTTTGGAATCCTCAATAAATTAATGGATCGATTGTTTAAAATCTCGCATTGTTACTAGATGCAAACTAATTTGTTTTCACTGCATGAAAATTATTTAATATATTAATTATAAAGTAATTAAATTCAAACATTTCGTTTACTATGAGCAATAAACGACAAGACATCGCTAATAAACCTGTTAAATGTAAACGTATTATGTTAAATATTTATGTATTTCATACAACCTTCCTTAATAACTGTACCTTTCCAAACATATTTATAATTAGAAAATTAAATTTTGCAAGCCTGAAATGACATTTTACTCTGTAAATGTCTTCCTTAATATGCAAACATTGATTAGTGTAACTTAAGGAATATATAGACACAATTATTTCTCCGATGCTCCTTGGAAAAGTAACTGAATATAATTTTGTACAGTAATAATGAGTTTTGGATAGTTAGAATCAGCATATTTGGTAATATTTTTTTATTTCCCCAAAACTGTTTTTTTCCGAAATTATTCCGCTTAACACTTTTATGATATTAAACTCATTATTATTCTGATAACCAATAAGATTGTTCGTTTTTTTAAGGTACTTAAAATCAGCTAATTACTTCTTGCATTTCACTTTAAGCAAAATAGATAAACCCTCATCAATGAATAAAAATAAAAATTATTATATATAACACACACACGCGCACTATTAATCCGTCAGAAAAGAAAAGTTTAAAGAAATTGCCACATCGACTTGAAATTTTACTGCTACCCAAATTGTTCGGATAGTAAAAAAAAAAACTTCGCATCCAGATTAACAGAAACCTCAGAATCTCTAAACCAAAACTTTGTTCAAAACAACTCTAAAACCGTAATATTTAAAATATATTATCGATTTAGAGAAAACTAACTGAAAAAAAGTATTACAGAATCTAATTTATGGAACTGTGACTCATATCTAGAAAGAATGGCTTTTCTAAGAACGTTTTTTTTTCAATTACGCAGCGTTTTCTGAACTTTTGCGGGATATTTTAGATTCCTCCTTTATTCGTTATTACGAAGATTTGTTTGGTCATTGAAAATAATCTGGAAATCTAGTAAAACAGGAAACACGGTTTTCTCCACTGCGAATAAATTAGTTTCGCTCAATTGTGGACATTTTTTAAGGTCTTTACCTGTTTGAAACATTTTCTTAAGAATTTACATTACGTATTCTTAAAATAGATATACTTCCTTTAAATTATTTTGGATGTACGTATTCAGAAATAGGAGAGAAGCAACTTTTTCTGAAATGCTAAGTATTCGCTACTTTTCATCAAATATTGATTAGATTGTAAAATTGTTTTTATTAAATTAAAAAAAAAACTCAGTGTGTCGGCTCTGACGCACGACTGAAGTTTTTTAAGGACGGATGTCTTTGATTATATAGTAGGCAAACAGGGTAAATAAAAGCATCTCATATGCATGTATTTTCTTCATCCAAATCACATTTTTCACATTGTTTTATAAAGTAATACACACACACACACACACATATATATATATATATATATATACGTCAATTACGTTACATAAATATAAGTTACTCATAGTACATGAGTACATTGTTAAGAAGGTTGTTTTCTTCACATTAACACTCTCACATTACACTCACACACTCTTTCTACATTAATACTCTAGCCATTATTAATCATTGTGACAAGAGGATTGTGGCAACTAAAGTATGATGCGTGAACGTCGGTAGATACGTAATTTACGAATCGTGGAAATCTCGCATCAATGGTTGTTACTATACCCGGTCGTTACCAGCGCTCTACCAGAAACAAAGTACAAATTAAGCTCTGATTTTAAAAATTGGCCTAATTGGAAAATTGGACTACTGTTTCCTCAGTAGTTTAGAACCACCTTCTGTATATGCTAATAATGTCTCGTGGATATAATCTATACTTTCAGTATAACATTCAGATTTACAAAAATATATAAACTGTGACGACAACAATGGGATTACCTTTGGGTAAAGTGCATCTCGGGGCACATATATATCTCAAATTAGATTTAGTTTAATTAATATACTGGGTATTTCTTCTCACAAAATCATCATGATTGCCAATAAACTTATGTTGGGAATCGCACATGCATTGATATATGTCGAACCACCCCCACGATTAAAACTCGGTCGTCTATAATGTGTTACGCGTTTAAAATTCTCAATTTCAACTAATTCCTTATTGTGAAGGCATGTTCCTGATAACATCAAAAAGTGTGCTTTTCTCACAATATCACCACGGAGATCCTGTGCACGTGCCCGGAGACTGGCAGTTGAGAGAAAAGAGAATCACATAATCTGCATTCCTTTTATTGATTATAATTTGATCAATTGTACTAACAAGAACAGTAGAAAGCCTGGTAAAGTCAATCCTTCTGTCCGGAGGTTGTTACTGCCTTACAAAGATACCGCTACAAAATGTGAATTCTTACGGAGTATTTTGGTTGTGTTGTTAAAACAAAGTTTATTTTTGATAATCACATACTTCGTTACTTTGCTATTCAACGCACAAAAGAGTGTTAAATAAATTCCGACAAAAATTGCGATTTTCAGTTTTTATAGTCAAAGTCTTTGTCAAAAAATCTAAGGCATGTCGCTTGGCTCGAAAACGGGTTTTCGAAGCCAATTTCGCTAAGAAAAAAAAACTCTAGAACATGCAGTTGGCAAAATTTTTAGGGCTTTATTTTTAAAATATACTCTCCACATTTCCCTCATAAATAAAAAAATAAAGCTAATTTTTAAACAAAAAATTCCAGAAAATGATTTTTTGTAAAAAGTGTATTTGACGAAAAACACAAAAAAAAATACGTTTTAATCCGTAGCTTTAAGCATTTTTCAGTCTTTTAACAAAACATTGTCAACATTAATTTACATTTGGAAAGAAAGTTCCGTGTGGTTCTATTTAAAATAACAAGCTTATTCAATGTTAAGTTAAAATTTTCAGTATTGTTTTTGAAAAATCGCAAAAAAAAAAAAAAAATTGGTATTTCATATTTTAAATCCCTGTTTCAAAATAAATAAAGTATGAACTATTTTAGTACATACTTTCCTTACATTCTGATGTTAAGAAATTAGTACAGAATGATTGAAAAACTCTTTTCATAAAAATTCATCAATATTGGCTCATTTTAGAAAAAATCGTAAACAACGCAAAATTCCTTTATTTTGTAAAAAAAAGATGTTATACCGTATCGTGGAGAAATAAGTGATCTTTCCGATTCTGTAATTATTTTCTGTCTGATTTTGATAGGAAAAGAACGATCGCAATTTTAAAAATGAAGAAAAAGTAGAAACTCTTCCTTCTCTTTTTCTTCGGGCAGAGATTTAGCACATGCGCAAAAGCGCGAGTAACGCTTTTTGCTAACGGTTTTTTTAAATTTCACTCATCATAATATTCCCATACCGTAGGCTTTATATGAAAATCGATTCTGTTAAGGAGTAAACTAAAAAAAAACCATTTATCTGCCGCAAAATATTGCATCAAGATGGTATTAAATAATGTAAAATAAAAATAAAAATGGCATGCTAAGAGTATATCTTATACTTCAGCTTCATATTTTTCCTTATCATTACAAAATAATATTGACCGGTTAGTACTTGTCCGAGTTAAATAATTGAAAATATCTTGCACATGCTACAAAACTAATTGATGAAAGTAAAAATAAATAAATAACCTACAGTAGAACGTCGTTTATCCGAACGTTTATTATCCGGGGCTTCAAATATCCGGAAAAAATTTCGGATACGTTTTCGAACAGTTCTGAAGCTTTTTTCTGCGTTAGAGACAGCTATGGAGTGGTACGAACAACAATCAGAGTGCTGTCCTACTCGCTGCTCAAGAGAATCAGAGACCTTGCAGCGAAAAAACGAAGGTACCGCGAAAAATAAGGGATTATTTTCCACAATCCAGGTAAAATTACGACATTATGCACCAATTTTGCTTTTTCTTCAAGCACGTTTCCGGCTTGTGATGATTTTTAATATTCATATAGTGTCTGGTTTCATATACTGCATGGATTACATTCGGTTTTGGGTTATATGAACAATCGCGTTTCCGAAAGGTGTCCGGTCCCAATTGATTCGGATAAACAACGTAAATGATATACATTTTTGTATCTTTTTTTATAAATATTTCCATATTTATAAAGCTCTGAAATTTAGTGAATATGAAAGAAAAATCGTACTTGTGATCCACAGGATAAAACAATGCATTAAATATTCAATGGAAAGTTCTACCTTTTAATTGAAATTTGAAAGCAATAATAATAATTAATAATAACACATGTTTAAATATTCTCTTGAAGTGTATTCTTTCACACGGCTGATTCTCTCTTAGAAATATTCATAATCATTGGAACATATTTGTTTTGGGTTTCGATAAACCTTTCTTAAAACCTTTAACATTTTTTTTAAATTAGAATTTACAATCGAGGAATATTTTTAATTTCTTTTCTTTTTTTGTTATTTCCCACAATGCGTAGAAAGCTATTATTAAATTATTCGTGTTGACAGGAAAATTTATCATTTGCGGTTTTCGTTTTTAATGATTTGAATTTGATTAGATTTAACTTAAATTTATGTCAAACTCAGAAGCGTCACGGGTTATATATTTATGTTAATGGGAAAAAACTCAATTTACAACCGATTACAAGTGTTTGTCAAATACAAATCTTATAGAATATGAAATTAAAAGTGTTTTCGTATTGGTAACTTTACGCAAACATGATATGATCCATACCTCTAAAATTTGGTATGCTGATTCACATAGTGGGAATGCCATGAGTCGGAGCAATTTTTCAAAATTCGATTTAGATAATTTTAAAATTCATAATAAAGGAATTTTTGGGTTCCATTCCACTTAGCTCTGGAAGGAAACGCAAGGAGCTTAGTAATGTCACGAGAGCGTCATCTGAAACACCCGATTACTGAAGACAACTTATTTTGGTATGGCTATGTATATGAATTAGACAATTTTTGAAAGGAATGCTAAAAAGTGCTATTTTCAGATATTTGAACATTTTGAATCCCTTAGATTAAGAAATCAATTCATTCAAACAACTAATTAGAAGTATAATAAATGAAATTTCATATTTTAGGCCTGCGCTTCTCGAACTTTCAATATTTGCGACCCATTTTTCAATCATATAATCATTACCCCCACTCCATACATTAACAATGTATTTAATGTGAAAAAATGTACTTTGAAGCTAAAGCTACAATACGATTTTAATTATAAACCATACAAACTATATATCAATTAAACTATCAAGTAAATTGTATAAGGCAAGCCTATCGCAGATACCTTAGTAATTAATAAACTTGTTTTTAATTTATTATTAATAAATTATTTATCAAAAAAAGTGCAGAACTGATTTATTTATATTATATCAATGTAAATGTATATTTAATTTTTAGTATGTCAGAATGATCTTTCTTTGTTTCTTTTCAGTAAATTAAGCCTTGTTTTAAATATTTTATGTTCCATTTTTTAATATGTTCGAGCCCCCCACATAGGGATATCACGCCCCTCTAGGGGGCAAACCCCGTATTTTGATAAACGCTGTCTTAGACCTTTTATTTAAAGAAAAATTACCGGAATAGATATTATCAAATGAGTTTTTTCAAAATGTTTATCTATCTATTCAACGAGCGTTTTTTTGCCTTACCCTTTTGCGATATATCTGCTTTGCATTTTTTAGCGTATATTAGATCATAGTCTTTCTTCACAGTTGTGTGTATTCATTTCTTTGCTCTTTGGTGCAGAAATACGATACAATTTTCAATGAATCATTGCAAAAAAAAATATATTTTTCCAATAAGTTTTAGTAATGCATGCCTGTTAACTAATCCATCGATTTTAAATTTAGAAATCCGTCTTTCACGGAGAAGTGTATTCCAAGTTCCAATAAACACAGTTCTAAATTTAACGATCCATCTTAACTAAAACATAACAAATGTGTTCAAAATATGCATGTTTGGCAGCACTTACACCATTTCATTAATGTCTTCACTGACCGCCTTTAATCCATCATGCCTTAAGTCAAATTTCATTATTTACTTCATCTTTCTAAATGGGGTTCTCACTTAGATAACTAATCAACCTTCCTTCCTTCGTCCTGCCATAGCTTATGATTCATGACGCAATATGGCTTTGTCTTCAGAACTAAAGACGTATTTTGGGTATAAAGAGTAATTTTATCACCCTCTCTCGCTCTCTCTCTCTAATATTAAAGGATTTGATATGAGGAACGAATGCACAATACGGAAAATGCAAACAAGGTTACTTAGATATAATTGAATTTGAAGATTTTTTGTTATTTCTAGTATATTGTTGCAAATTTGTATGGGAGAGAAGAATCTGACGACTCAAATTAATTGAATAATAACAAATTTACTAATGACTACACGAAGACGAATCGACGTTTATACACAAGGAACTGACAGAACAGATTATTTACAATAATTGAAAACACATTCGTTATAAACAAGCCTTACAACGTATTTAGAAAAGACTTTCTAAAACAGTTCCACCAGTAAGCAGATAAAGTCTCTCTGTTTTATCGCAAACAACGTACAAGTAGATTCTAAATTCATCTGACGGACTTCTGAATTCCACCGATTTTTATACACCGTCATGGAAATGTTCAGAAGGGTCGATCTAATTGACTTTTAGAAGGCAGTAAAATTCCCCAGGGCGATAAAGTTGGCAATCTGGTAACACTGCTCACAATTCTAGGGTTACAATAATCTTATTGAAATTAGACCAGGGAAGAGTATCTTCGCTGTAAAACTCTCTTTTCGCAACCATTGTATCGTTGTAACTAAGACAACATAATTGATGTGTTTCAATATAGTTCTTATGCATTTTTCAAAAATAACGTTCTCTGAAACTTTGTTCTTGTCCTTTAGCCTTATTTATTAGGGTTGTTCCATACTCAAATACTTTGGCATATTATTAAATAATAATATATAAAAATTGAGTACATGTGTTCTTTCAAATAGAATTGATTATTCTTTCATATTTTAAAACCAACGGTACTAGACAAGACCAAATTCTTACTTAATCTACTGAAGTTGCGCGCTTATCCGGAAGAACAGAACCCGCGATCTTCGGATCCGAAGCCGAGTAACTTAACCACTACACCAAAATGATCACAATGGTGCGGAGGTTGTTACTTGCTTATATAGATGATATCGCTACACACTCCCTTATCAGTGAGTTGGTGGTTAGGCAAACGAACGATGTAGTTGCTACATCGAGTGTGTTAGCTGCTGCGTCATTAGTTGTGACGGCTTTGCTGGTTGCGTCACCATGTGACGGCTTGAAGATTGCGTCACTATGCGAAGGCTTTGGTTGTATTTGCGGTGGTTAGATGGCGCCACGACAGTTCAGATGGTTGCCTTTTTCTGAGTTCAGCCAGGGTCAACAATGAAGTGACGCGCTTATCCCGTAGGACAGAACCCAGGACCTTTGGATCCGAAACCGAGTAACTTAACCTCTACGCCAAAATGATCACTATAGTGCCGAGGTTGTTACTGGCTTATATAGACGGTATCGCTACACTACCTATATGTCCAATACGGCCGACTTCCTAATCCTATCAGATCAAATTCAACCCTAATGAAGTTTGTGATTATAAGACTTCTCAAGCAGAAAATGTCTAAGCTAATTAGTACAGTTCTCACAGAAACCTCAATTAAGATCATGTAAGAGATCACACTAGATTTTCCAATACATAGCTTAAATTAACGTTATGTATAAGTTTTATATAAGTGAAGATAAATAAACATTTTTAAAATGAAAATGCAAGTGTATATGTTTTTCAAAAATCATCCCTCAAAACCGTTTTAGCATCAATAGGTCGTCATGGTCTTTAATTCTTAGCCGGTGTTGCTTCTGCTCAGTTGAGGTTTCGAAACTGGGTGTCACTAAAACTCACCGTGAGGAAGCATTGAATCATGTTAAGTTTTTGATGCTGTTATTCCTCCGATTGGCTTCATGTGAAGTATAGAGAGTCGGGTGCAATTTAGGAGTCATCATCAATTTTTGCTCATGATTCAAATTATGAGATCTGTTGGTGATAGCTTCAAAGTCCAAGTTAATTAATAACCAATCAATAGAAATATTTCCTTTTAATTTTAAAACGATATAAATTATAACCCTTTCAGTATTAGATTTTTTACGCTACACACAGACTATACAAAATTATTAATATAAAAATAAGAAAAAAATAGATTTTCTTCAGAAATTGCTGTTACATTCTTAGATTTATGGATTTTAGCAGTGGTAATGATGCTAATAGTTTAAAAGATCTCACAAAGTGCAAAAAATAACAATCGAAAACAGCAATAATTTCTTAGCAAGGAAAGAAAAAAAAAGACTTTTTTTTTTTAAAAGTAATATCACACCAAAATTGTTAAAGATATAAATCATTCTTCTAATAGTTTTCAAATGATAGATAGAAGCCAGAGCTTTCCAAGTAATAGTAGACAAAGAACAAAATAGGGTGAACAAAAACACCAAGAATCACAAGTGAACTCAGAAATATATAGCACGAAATAAAAACACTTTTTTTCTGTCATGATACAAACATTCTTCAAACATGTCCAAAGTTTATTGGAGCCATAATTCTTTTTTAGAAAATAGTTCCAAACAGGGTTTTTCCCCTCCCTACAGTTCTTATGTTTGTCTTTAATGATTATGCTATGTTACAAATAATACTTTAATAAAATTTTCTAAATGAATGTAGAGCATCTGCCGGGGCTAAAGTGTGGAAGAAATTTCGAAGAAGGTATAACTTTAATGACATTAATATAGAAAACACCCTCCCTTCCAGGAAGTACAATCACTGAGAGGGGAAGCGGAAATTTTCATGGGCAAAAAATAATATACTAGAAAAAACGCGTGCAACGCTGGGTCATGCAGCTAGCGCACTCACACACAAACGCACACTTTATTTTTAAATAAGAGAATAAAAGTAATAAGTAAAAATGATTTTAAATTTATTGATAATGCCACTAATCGACCTTTATTTTTCAAAATTTGTAATTCTATTAAGATCACTGAATCTAGAAATACCAGACATGTTGTTCTTTAAATCGAGCATGATGAGTGTGTATATATATAGACACCTAAAACACTTAATGATCTTGAAAATTTTTAAAAATTACAGCTCATCTTTGACATTTCGCAATTATTTTAGTACTGTACTATAGCTATGACAGCCGTTTAGCAGAGTTACCGATTGATTTGTTTTTATTATTATTACTAACTAGATACTCTCGGTATATTTGCTTAATCTCAGAACATTCTATATGTAAAAATACAACTTCGGAGAAGCTATGAAATATTTCTCTCTCTCTCTCTCAGTCTTCTTTGTATTTTTCTTCCGAGATACTCTTCAAGTCCTGAATACTTACTCTGTTAGCCGCCCTTCAAAATATTCGCAAGCGTGCTCTGCTTTAGAATACGGCTTTTCTAAATTCATTATTTTAATTAATGCAGAATGAAACCTATTAAAATGTAGAATGGATCTTTTTTTAATGAATGTTTCAGTGGTCAAAAATCATATATCTTATCACTAAACTTTAATCAGGGAAGAAGATCGTGTTTTTTAAAAGCGTATGCAATATGTGTTTTACTGTTTCTCTAAACAAAAACATTGTTTATATTGTGCACTAGAATTTAAGAAGAAAGATTCTGGTTTAGTAACCGAACTTTCGCAATGAATAGTGTACGATAAGAATGATAAAGAAATTTTAAAAAAATGTTTTCTTTGACGTGATGAAGATGTTAGGAATATTATGATATGCAGTGACTGTTTTGTGCTACAAATCGAAATTGAAATTAAAACCACTAACATTCTGAAATTTAAATTACGGATGATTTAAAAAGATGAAAACAGTTATTCATAAAAACATTTACTTTTATTGAAATTAACTGATAGTTTTTACTTTTGTTTCTTTTTTTTTAATTTAAGCTAATGTCTTCAGGTGAATTATTTAGACTTTGACTTAACTTCGTTCTACTTCATTACCTGAAAGCACCTGATTTTGAACATAATATATTTTAAAGATATTGCATTGGTCGTACTTACTGAAAAAAATAAGAAATAATTAACTTAATTTTTTATAATATGGAAAACAGAAAATGATTAAGCACATGTGAAATAATTAAATTAAATATCTTCAAAAATGAAATATTTTAAATACATGTGTGTGTGTACATAAAACAAAATAAATATTCCCTATTTTTCGATTACGTGAAAATTGCTCTTTTTTTATTACTAGATACGTTGTTAATTTATGGCCGTCAACTGGAATAATAAACATAAAATATTTTCTTACTACAAACATAAAATAGTAATTAATAATAATTCTTTTCATTAGTTTTGTTACTGCTGTAGTTTAAAAACCATTTTACGGCTTGCACACATATATTTAAAAATATTCTGCATATTTCCTCATATGAATAAATATATAATATATATATAACGGGTGTGCAATAAGTAAATATAAATTTTCAAAATTTATAAAACTTGGAAAATTAAAAAAAATAAAAAATTGTTTGCATGTGTAGCATCTATGAAACACTGGATTTTTTTTTGATTATAAAAAAAAAACCGACATATGGCTCTGGTTCAATCGACTTAGTTCGAAATGTGTTAGTGAGACGGGAGATTATATATACTCATGTCCATAAATTAAAGATAATGAAGTTCAGGCAAAGAAAGAGACAGAAGCAAAACAAATTTGACTTATTTGTAAAGTCTATTTATTAAACAAAAGGTAAAGAGCAAAATGATGCTATATGTTTGACATAATTAATAAAAATTTGCGATTTTTACTCCCTGGAGCAAATTTCAAAAAAGAACCTATTTACAAAAAACAGTATAACATGGTTAGTATGATAGTTAATACGGAGTATGTCTCCCGGACGATGCAATACAGGCCTTACAACGCCTACGCATGCTGAGTATCAAATTATCAATCTGATCTTGGGGAATATTACACCACTCATCAAGCAATGCCCTCCGAAGTTCCGGTAGACAGGTGGGAGGGGGTTGACGGGCTGCAATTCATCGGTCAAGCATATCCCACACATGCTCTATTGGGTTCAAGTCCGGTGAGTATGCTGGCCAATCCATACGGGTGATACCCTCCGATTGAAGGCATTCGTCTATAATGTTTGCACGGTGAGGACGGCCGTTGTCATCCATAAACAGAAATTCAGCACCCATGGCGCCCCGAAACAAACGTGCATGTTGTTCCAGGATGACATCCCGATAGATGTGGCCTGTCATCGTTACACTCTGAACATGCAGGTCAGTTCTGGAACCAAGAATAATTCCTCCGCAAACGAGCCATCCTGCACCACCGTAACGGTGTCGTTCAATGGTGTTCTTGTGGTAACGGGTACCTGGCGCTCTCCATATGAAAGTCCGGCGAGAATCAGATTGCAAACTAAACCTGGACTCGTCCGAAAACATCACACAAGACCACTGTTGCGGTGTCCACAATGCATGCTCTGTACTCAAGGTTAATCGCAGGCGAGAGTGAGTTGCGGTTAGGGAACACATCTGACAGGCCTACGAGCATATAGACCAATGTGCCCTAAGCGTCTGTACACGGTCTGCCTTGAAACTGTTGTACCGGTAGCTGAAGAGAGTTGACGAGATAGGTCTGATGCTGTGATCCGTCTGTTTCTTTTGCAATTAACTGCAAAATACCGGTCCTTATTCAGCGTTGTAACTCGGGGCGACCTGTGCTGTAACATCTACTCACATTACCATCATCTTGGAATCATTGCCAAAACCTGGAGATGACACTCTGGGCGATTCCAAGTTCCTCGAAAACTTCCAGCTGGGTACGTCCACATTCCAATCGTCCGATAATTCTACCACGTAAAAAATCATCCAAATGCTTTCTTTGTGTCATAACTATGCGGTTATTGCACTGAAAGTCTTTTAAAGCGCTTGTGAACAATTTTACTTCTTTGCCACCATTCCTTATATACCCCTCTCTTACACTCTCGTCATTGTGACGTACTATCCGCGCCATCTGGTGGTTTCCTGTAATTTGGATATTCTTCTTCAAGATCTGTGTGATAATTCTACAGGTGAAATTTTTATTTTAGAGTTCAATTTCTGTGTGATTCTGAATTATCCTTAATTTTTGGGCATGAGTGTAAATACTGATGCTCTTGATCCAGATACAGTTCTCCGTTGCATGAAAACTAAGTGAACAAGAATGCTGAGTGGTAAAAACAAAGCTTTGCTGGTGAAGCTGTTTTACATGAACGAGGAATTTAAATATTATGTATTTGCGGAAAGTAGACATAACTTTCAAAAAGTAGTTATATTCGTAAATTCATTAACTACGTAAACTTATAATGACAAAATGATGAACATTGTGAAGGAAATTTGTGGACACTCTTTGTAGATAAAAAGTAGAATTCAATGTTATCATTTGCTAACATTTTGCCGACAATGGAATTCAACACATTAAAAGAAAACAGCTCAATATATGTATAATTTGTATGAAAATGAATACACACACACACACATATATATATATATATATATGAAAATGTTGAGTTGATTAGGAATCATTTTGTCGCAAGTAATCCATTATATACAGTGGTGGCAAAAAGTCCTGAACACACTCATTTTTTAGCGTAATTTTTGTGTTTGACTTCATTTTTCGTTGTGAAATTATCGCACTATCTTAAATATTGTCATTGATTTTAATGTATATTTTTATTCTGATTTCAAATCTACTACTAGTTTCTTAATGACTAAAATATTTTTTGTAGTAAAGCTGCCTGAACACAATAATGTGAAATATGTGCAGAATAAAACAATATAGAATAACATAATATGCAAAGAAAAATAACACGAAAATTGACAAATACGGTATATTTAATAAGCATTTTGAAAATTACATTGTTGTCACATGTTAGAAAATCAATATTTTATGGGCCAGCCATTTGCTTTAATTACGGCTCTACATCTTTTTGGCATGGAATACACCAATTTCAAAAGAAGATCTTTCGTGACAATATGGTTGAAGGAAAGTATTAAAGCTTCAATTAATTCACGTTTGTTTGAAGGTTTTTTCTTTGAAATTTCATAACCAATTTTAACCCATAAGTTCTCTATCGGATTAAGGTCGGGAGACTGTCCTGGCCAGTTCATTCTATTCACAGTATGGTCTTTCAACCATTTCTGGACTACCTTTGCACGATAACAAGGGGCGTTATCGTCCTGAAAAATCCACGACTGATTCCCAAAAAGATCTCTCGCAGTTGGTAGCAATTTATTTTGTAGTATTTCAATGTAATCCATGGCTTTCACTGTTCCGCTAACGATGTGAAGTCTTCCAACACCATGAGAAGACATGCAACCCCATACCTTCACTTTTGTCGGGTACTTTACTGTGGGCTTCAGACACTGAGGGCTGAATTCCTCATGAGTGCGTCGTCTTACATAGGCACTACTTTGGTTTCCAGAAATACAAAACTGACTCCTCGTCACTAAATATTACCTTTTCCCAGTCTTTAATAGTCCATAATGAATGTTCCCTTGCCCACGTCAATCGCCTCTTGCGTTGAAATTGAGTCAGTAATGGTTTTGGGCGCGCTTTACAGCCTCGTAACCCAATTTCCAGCAGTCTTCCTCTAACAGTTCTTGGGCACACACTCACATTTGATGTCAAAGTCCATTGTTTCAAAATTTGCGAGGAATTAAGCTTTCTGTTTGAAAGTGAAATTCTGTGCAATAACCTGTCTTCGCGTAAAGATGTTTCTCTTGGACGTCCTGATCGCCCCCTGTCCGCAATAAAATTTGTTTCAGAAAATCTTTTCAAAGTTCTGACAACAGTAGAAAGGCCACATGGTACTTTAGCAGCTTTAATATTTTCCTTCAGCCATATTGTCACGAAAGATCTTCTTTTGAAATTGGTGCATTCCATGCCAAAAAGATGTAGAGCCGTAATTAAAGCAAACAGCTGGCCCATAAAATATTGATTTTCTAACATGTGACAACAATGTAATTTTCAAAATGCTTATTAAATATACCGTATTTGTCAAATTACGTGTTATTTTTCTTTGCATATTATGTTATTCTATATTGTTTTTTTCTGCACATATTTCACATTATTGAGTTCAGGCAGCTTTACTACAAAAAATATTTTAGTCATTAAGAAACTAGTAGTAGATTTGAAATCAGCATAAAAATACATTACAATCAATAACACTATTTAGGATAGTGCGATAATTTCACAACGGGGAAAAATGAAGTCAAACACCAAAATTACGCTAAAAAATGAGTGTGTTCAGGACTTTTTGCCACCACTGTATATATATTTGTAAATATCTCCTAGACTTACTCTCGGCCCCGCTGTAGTGCTTTTGTGGAGTAAAGTAAAGGACGACTCTACATAATACTTTTTACTATTTATTCAGCACACTAATTGTTGCAGACAAAATTCATTTAATCATATAAAATTAAATGTTTCTAGATAGAGAAGAGGGATATTTGTTACGAGAGTAGCGAATACTGAGAAGACTTCTACATATATATATATATATATATATATATATATATATATATATATATATATATAAATTGATCTATATTTTATGAACAACCCACTACCCTAATATTTAATTTACAATGCAGGCATGTGGTCACTCGTTGCTTAAATATCTTTAATAATTTAAGGCCCGAAACGTGCTATCAATATATACACGCTGATCGTTAATATCTTTTCTTATCTTCAAATTCTTAATTTTTTTATCTAAAGGCAACTTCGTCTAATCATCTATTTTCCTCTATCTATCTTTCTAGCAGGCAAACCTATACTATATATAATTGACTTAATCTTCATATCATGGGGTCTTTTTCAAAAAAGGATGTTACCATTCATAGCCCAAAGATATCTCAAGAGGGTTATTAGAATGACGCGTATCGGAACTTCATATTTTTTATAGCAGTGTGTTCACTCTCAAATAAAAATTTCTGACAGTTCTATACGCGTTTTTTTCACTAACCCTTTTGGGAAATATTTAGGTTGTGGTACCATAACCTCTCTTAAGAACAAAACGAGATATGTCAATTAACTTTATTACATATAGTTCAGGTTCGATTGCTAGAAAGTTAGTTAACTAAAGGTGACAAAGTGGAAGAAGTGGAAGTTATAAGTGGAAGAAATACGAAAGAAGTTTAGAAAGTCCGTGTGAGAGAATAAAAGCAGGAAGGTGATATTTATAAAGAAATTGAAGGATTGAGCCTTAATAGATAAGAAGAGTGTCAACAGTTAAAGTATTAGTCACCTTTATAATATGCTGAACATTTAAATTAGTAAAGTGGCTTAAGTGGCAATTAGTTACATATCTGCCATGTAAAGCAATATTAAGAGGTAGAAGATTGATTAATAGAAATTGGCTATATTAGACGAATTCTCCAAAAACTCGACTCTCGTCCCCTCCCTCTGTTGACTAATCGGGAAAATCCTATTTATTATGATTCATTGAATTGTTTTTGAGTTGATGTAAACGCTGAATAAATAATTTGAAATTATCATGTCGAATCATCCTTCACTTCCTCCTACACCTTTACCCGGTTCTCAGGGTAGACGAGAAGGGTATTACAAATTTCCACCACTAACTTTGAAGTTAAATGGATTGATTAAAACAATAGGTTTTTGAATCCTTAATGCAATAAATAAAGACTCTTTACATTTTTTAAAATGAAAAAAAAATACGTATATAATTATAAATATTCATCTGTAACGGAAAAATGTCAAACTTATTTCCATTTTTTCGATTAACTTATTGGAAAACAGTTGGTTTGCTGTGCTAAAATCACATTTCAAATTCTGACGTAATACTTATTACTTTAACAAAAAATGAAAAAAAAAATATTTTTCTGTCCAATACATCTAAATGCAATTAATTCCATAAAACAATTTAATCACGTTTTCACATTTTAGAATGATTTTTTTTTTGTTATAAGCATTTTATTGAACAATTATATTTCTTTGTAATAGTGTTAGTTATCAGACATTAAAAATGAAAATAATATAAAACAGATTTAGGAAGTAGAAAATGGAAAATTCATGTTTCTCAGTAATGAATTTATGAATTAAAATGAAGCCATGAAGCAAAATTTTACCAGAAATATACGCTTTGATTAGTGAAAAAGAATCAGCAGAGAATTAAAAATAAAAGTTCACGAAGCTATTTTTCTCACATTTAAAAGACCTATTTAAGAGAGAACAAAATATGATATATATATATATATATAACGTCCAATTGCGCATCATTGTATATATATTAAAATTGTTTGCTTAGTTTTCTTAGCACTTGTTTTTTATATTGTATCCCATTTTTTTAAAAATGACATTACTATTTTTACTACAAAAGCACAAGCAACACAAACTTATCAAGTTGGTTGCTTGAACTTTTAAGTTGATGAGGGACTGATAGATTACTGACACATTCAACGCTGCGAGCAGAGAACATGCATGATTCGATGAATCTGAAATCAAAGCATGTGCTTAATTTGTTCGTTGCCTACTGCCGCACCATCAAAGTATATGATATCAACAAAATAACTCAATCCCATGATAGAGCGGGGTGAGGATGATGTCTCAATAACCATTCTCGAGGTATTGCTTGAAGAGCTGATCATCAACCTTTATTCTCCCGTACAGTTGGCTGGCGGGGAAAAATCCAAGTATATGACAGGAACCGCAGTGATCTTTTCTCCCCTACAGTGTCAGTGAACGTGTTAAGCGTCACCGTTGGCTTCTAATGAATGCATATGCGTCTCCTACATTATCGAATCATTTGCTTAATTAAATATAGTAACACAGATTGTGTGAAATGCCGATTCTCCTATCAACGGCCTTTCTTTTAGTATGCTCATCTTGAGTCTTAGTAAAAGTGGTCTTAGTCTAAGCCACATGTCTTGGTGATCCACCGGTCTATCACGATCGACTTGTTCATCCCTGTTCTAGTGCATCGATTTTCTTAATTGGTCTAGGAAATCTGGCGACCAAATGTGTCACAGTAATTATTCCTATTTACTTATTATTACAGAAATATTATTTTGTTGTTCAACAAATGATCCTTGCGGTGATAATAGTTTTCGGTGCAGAAGCAAATAAAATACAACTTTCTACAAAGCGTGAAAAAATCATTTTACTTTCAAATGTTTCTAATAAGGTTAAGTGCCTTTGAACATCTACGATGTTGCGTAAACTAGGTTTTACTTTCTGTCTTTTAAACTTCCCGTTTCAGATTCTTCTTCAAACTAGGTATATAACAACTAAAGAAAATAATCTAGGCATCGCTTAAGAATTAATGTGATACAAATACAGGACACGGAAGTAAGCCTCATTAATCCTCATTTTAAGCTTAAATAACGCAGTTTCAGAATATAAAAGATGTCAGACTTGGAAAAAAGATTGGGCAATTTGGCGTCTACGAGTATTGTTCTGCTGCGCTATCATTATGGTCATTATTATTATGTCACAGTGTTATCTTTCAACACACTGAATAATTCAAAGTATTTTGTGTGTATCTAGTATGTTAAAATATATCGCGCTTTGAAGTATGAAGTTACAAATAAATTAATTTAATCCCCCCAATTAGTATCTGTTCTAAAACAAAGCAAAACTGTTTAAAATGAAAATTACCCTGGGAGAAAGTGCGCACACTCAATACTAGTTTTAATGGAAGCATGGGGTGACATTCAACCCAATAACTTTATTATTTTTTATTGTACACAATATATATATATATATATATATATATATATATACGTACTTTTTAGGGACATTTTTTTTTGATAATTTTAGTAAAAATCCAGCTTAACTGAACTGAAATGCTTCAAATATGCATGACTTGAATAAAGGACCCAAATCACATACAATGTTCACTAGCAATACAGACAGGAATGATATTTACATGCAAAACTTTCATATTTTTTTCAGGTTTTTGTAGTTTTAATGTCCTTTGATGATTGGCGAATAGCATCTTGCTTATGTCTTTTTGACAGTGTTCAATGTGTCTTGTGGTACACTTTTGGTTTTATATCTTTTTTGATTCAGTATTTTAGGTAGCATTTGAAAATTTTCCTTTCAACTTAAACGTTTTACTTTCATCACTTTTCTGATATTTATTTTCGATATCATGATTAATATCCATTATTTCATCAAGTTCTTCCTTGCTTGAAGAGTTTCAACTGCACATCCAATAGAAATTACAGATGCCCATTTCTTTTTCTAACGGTCTGAAAATTTAGATTTACAAACTATAATTAGTCATACAACAGATCTATGAAAACCACTAATGGTCGGGGGGCGGGATGTTGCCTTTTCATAGAATTTATTTTAGACCAATAGTGGTCGTGCGGTGTATTCAGTCTTCCCAAGTATCTTAAACTTGTAAAAATACTTCGCCATTTCCAAAACCGATGAAGATATGTGACTGACACATCCAAATTCCCATAAAGACTGTTATAGGAGGATACTGACAAGGTAATTGGTAACAAATGAACAATTTCCCCAGAATTAATGATTTCCTGAGTCTGAAGAGATTCTGTGCCCCGCCCGACCGTTCCTGGTTTAACAGTTAACAAGAGCTATATGTGGGACTACATTCTTCAAATTGATGAATAAAATGTAAGTAACTTATAAAAATGAAACACATCTCGTAGACTGGGAACTTAACTTTAATCAAGTAAATAAAAA
The DNA here is from genome assembly GCA_019973975.1 of Trichonephila clavata. Lineage (NCBI taxonomy): Eukaryota > Metazoa > Arthropoda > Arachnida > Araneae > Nephilidae > Trichonephila > Trichonephila clavata. The sequence goes on along the minus strand of BMAO01004331.1, from coordinate 22,199 downwards.
ATGTATAAGTACTGGATTCACATTTTTGTCAATAATATATATTTTGGGAAACTTTTCATGTAGCAATTCAAGTTAATATCGAGGCTGCGGAAGCTAGTAGCCATGGCCATGCGTTTGTGGCCTACGCATCATGAGTTCAAAACCTAGTTTACCTGACGACCCGCCTTATACGTGTTGGTGCACGTAAAGTCTTTCTAAGCCTAAAATTCTTTTGGCACTATAGTTTGGAGAGGGTATGCCAGTTCAGGTGTTGTCCACGTACGTCATTTGACCGAGGATCAAAATTACAAGGTCCGTCGTCAATAGCCCTCGTGTTGCTTTATATATAATTCGTTATTACTATAAAAGGCTATTTTCTATTGTATTTAGAATTAATATACTTCATCAGATATCATTATAATCCACTTTTTTCAAACAAATAGTCCTAATATTGAATTAGTCCAAAAATAAATTACAGCTATGAGTAATTCCTTTTTCACTGTGTTTTCAGCACTGAATTTTTTTTAATAAAGATAAATACTTATTTCCGTTAAGATTTAGTGATTGCATATGTTTTAACAAGCAGTTGTGAAGTTTTAAACAAATAAGAAATATGAGGCACCACACACACAATTACAAATTTTACTTTAGAGGAAAGAAAAATTGCTCAAAGGATATACATGAAAGAAAAGATATGTATTTTTATACAAATAATATGATGGGATGTAATTATGTCAATGTAAACTATAAGACACAATCAGTTTCCCTGGTACTTTGTAATTTGCTCATTTTCTTTTTTTTAAATGTAGTCAAGTATTTTTTAAGAAACATAACTCTTAAGACACCGATTTCATTTTAAAGCTTCGAACATATATATTACGCATCCCAAAAACTTCTACCAAGTAGTTTAAACTTAAAATCCTCGAATTGTAATAAACTTTAGCATCAAACAAAGGAATTAGATTGCCTCCAATTAAAATATCTGAATTTGCTGTGTCAACATGGATGAAACAAAACGCTGTTGACTGCAGAAGTCACTCGCATTAAGTTACGGACTGCTGCGTCATTAGAAAAATGAATCCTCCTACAATGAGATATTAGTTCGACACTGAAAGGGGTAGGACACGAGAGAATACTACTATATAGCTTTAAAATTCCTTGAATTATGTGAGAAGATTATGCATTATCTCTTAAGTGGTTCTAAATTTAGTTCTTTATACCCCTACATTCATAGAGGAGGTATTCGAGTTTCTTGTAACAGTATTGTGGGAATGGGAATAATTTCAGTTAAATATTTTCAATTAAAGTAGAATTCTCTGACGCTGTTCTAGCATATTTTCTAAGTGGTAATTTGGTTTGGCTTACATTTTTTTAGATTTAACAATGCATGTGTGTATAGTGGTGACTAATTAAGCAAGTTTGGCGTTTTTTTTTAGGGAACTTATGACAATTTACTGTGAAAAAATATTTATTGCATACATACATGCTTGTACGACTATTTATTAATGAATTAATAATTAAGAACTGTGATCTCGTTCGTAAAGACTTTTCAAATAGTTTATTATTTTTGCGTTTTTCTGCTTTTTGAGCGTTTAAACAAATGCATTTAGTTACATTAGCTATTTTTAAACATGCAAATGAATGCAACATTTACCTATTTATAAACTTTCGTAAATTCAATATTAAAAATTAGCAACAGAATAAATTCAAATTTACTTTAATATTATCATATTTTTTGTTGATTATCCTTTTTGAAATGTTATTTTGTAAATTTTCCGTGCATACGAGCCCAAATTAAAAATAAAAAAAAAACATAAAGATCAAGTTTATTTTTTAAATATATTTCCTTGCTTTTTGAGAATCTTCAACCAGTCAAAAAACCAGGATTTTATTTGTCGTTTATTTCTAAAACTTACTTTCAGGGCAATCTATCTCCACCAACAGGTGATTGAATACATTTACATGAGCAGATTGAACACTCTGATACTTTTAGATTTAGCCTGGATATCACATTTTAAAAATTCTCTCCTGGGGACATGATACATACATTTATAATAACCTGTGGACATAGGTCCATCGTCGAAAAATCTCTCTGAGAATTTAATCTATTTCGAATAATTCATGGCAAATGACCTTTTTCTTCAGGGCAAAGAATGCTGATTAATTAAATTTTGTGATCTGTTTTTTGCATTGTGTCAGAGGACTTCAAATTTTGCGTAAGTCTGTCGAGTTCGATATCCCCTCGCTGACATGGTGTTGTAATTTAAAGATGTGCGTTTTCTAGTTCAAGTTTCGTCCTTGTCAACTGACCGAAGTTCAGAATTATGAGGTCCGTCGCCAATAACCCACGTGTTTCTTTATACAGCGGCATAAATATAACTTTCCCTCACTTAAACTTTCTAGACACAGGGGACACTTAAACTTATAATAAGTTTACTTGCCTGTTATATCTTATAATACACTGCTGGCCACCGTAAATACAACACCCTGAAGGAAGCACGCAAATAACATGAAATTTACAACATCCATTAGCGGAGGTGAGATATGCAAATGATTGGAATTTCAGCGCAGACACACATCACGCACGCCTGTTGCGCCACCTCAAAGCGCTATTTAAGGCTTGGGTATTTCGACGATTTCAAATTCGGCAACTGTGTTTTTCTTGTGTTTTTTCAAAAAACGATCAGTTATGTCTCGTAAAAAACAGCAATTAGCTTTTGATCAAGTATCCGAGTTCGACACAGGAAGGATAGTGCCCTACCGAGATTGCGGATTATCTTTCAGGGAAATCGGTAGTCGTGTTGGACGAAACCAAACAACTGTAATGCGGATATAGGAACTTTGGATGCAGGAGGGTAAGACGGACCAACGTGGTCGATCGCATCCACCTCAGTGCATCCCTTCACGTGAGGACAGGCAAATTGTGCGCATGGCAGTGACAGATCGCTCAGTCACATCACAAACCATAGCACATCACATTGAGTCTGTAACGCATCATTCAGTGTCTGCGCGTAATATTCGACGCCGTTTATAGCAGAGTGGAATGTCCGCAAGGCGTACATTGCTTGGTCTACCCTTGACGGAGAACCACAGACGTCTCCACCGCCAATGGTGCGATGAAAGAAGGATGTGGGCGGCAAAATGGAATGAAATTGTCTTTACTGACGAGTCACCTATCTGTCTGTAACACCACGATGGTCGGATTCGAGTCTGGAGACACCGTGGAGAGAGGATGCTGAACAGCTGCGTTATGCACCGCCACATTGGTCCTGCACCGGGTATTATGGTATGGGGTGTTATTGGATATCACTCTCGCACTCCTCTAGTATGCATTGCCGGTGTTTTAAGCAGCCAGCGCAATATCTCCGAGGTGTTGGAGCCAGTAGTCCTTCCTTACCTTCAGGGCTTGGCCACAGCCATATTTCAACAGGATAATGCGCGACCACACGTGGCATGCATTGTCCAAAGGTTTTTCGTCAATCACTAGATGGAAATGCTTCCCTGGCCGGCTCGCTCTCTGGATCTTTCGCCGATAGAAAACATGTGGTCCATGGTTACTCAATGACTGACCCAGATTACACCCCCAGCTGTCACACCAGATCAAATTTGGCAACGTGTGGAAGCGGCGTGTGGCGACGGTGATCTCCAACAATGACGACTACTCTAGCTACTGATTCTGGCAGGAGCCACACTTCACAGAAGTCTATAAATTTAATCATTTCATACAATGGTCAACATGCTATCTACAAAATAAATTTTGTTGTGCTATCTCTTGTCTTTCTTGGTGTTGCATTTACGGTGGCCAGCAGTGTATTTAAAGTAGATCAACAAGTCATAGCTAGTTTAAGTAAAGATTAAGAAAAATGGTGTATTTTTGTTAAATTTTTTTAACATAACATAATTTAGTCAGAGTACTTATTCGTCCTCTAGATGGTATGTACCTTTGCATTATATTTAGTAACTGGTTTATACGTTTGTATCTTTTTACAGAAACTTTCGAAATCTAGGTTTATTTAAGCTGTCGGTTGTCCTATGGCATATTCTGCGGATGTTATGTTTTTAGAAATATTTTAAATTTAAATACATTGTTCTCAGAATGACATTGGAATATTTATAACTCTGAAAATCATCTGTGTATTCTGCAAATTTTCAGCCCAGATTTAGGAGCTGTTACTGCCTATTTTTAAATTTTAATGTCATATATTTCAACACTTCTGATTTATCTGTTCATGCTCAGTTTTCTCCTCTGCGAAATGGTATTATGTAAATGTTAGATTTTTGTTGAAAATGTCTCTTATAAGTCATATTTTAGCAAATGGTAAAAGATTCATTTATGTAAAATTCATAAAGTTGTTGACTAAATCACCAATTCATTTGATTCGATTTCTCTTAGTGTTCCAAAACTTTGCACTAACGAGTATAAAATTATTTTGTGGGACCCAGAACCACATAATCAACAGTATATTCAAAATGTAAGCAATAAATGTTTGTCTAAGCCTAATTTGTTTTAAGTGTCTCCCCCCTCCTACCTACAGAGCTTATCACCCGCTGTATGAAAAACTTTTATAGATATTTGTGGTCATATAAATACCATGTATAACGTGAATATGCTTTGCATACACATTTACGGTTTTCTTTTCGAACTTTTCTTTTGGCTCGTAAAATCCTTAGTATGCTTTGTCGAGACCCATGTTTCCTTGCAACAGCTTGAAGACCACTGAATCATACGATCCGAAAAAGAAAATTTAAAAAAACAATCCTTATCTTCATTTCAAGATTTGATTTTTTTTTATTCTAAAAATGTGTTCACCACAAATATATTACAGCCCGCCCAACATGCAATACCATGAAGAAGGGGATCTAGAAGCGTGGGATGTATGTCAGTGATATGATTTTATGATTAGCATTCTAATAAATGTGCTGTAGCTGAAGCCTTAAGTAAAATAAAGGCTTTTTTATAAGTCATTGAAGATCGTATTCAATGAGAATGTATGTAGTGTCTGCTAATTGCCGTAACATTTTTTAAATATCCAACTCTATGAAAACAGGACACACACACATAAATTCCCTTTTTTAAAACTTTTTTATATTTTCTATTATTTTATTATGATTATTATTTTTATTTTTGGACTATTTGTGATGTGGAAGACTCATCATTTTCAGATATATATGCCAATCTTCACTGCATATATTAATAAGTTTTTAAACAAGAATTTTGGCCTTACACTATAGAAAATTCTGAATTTAATGTGTGGAAGGGTTTTAATTTCGAAAAAAAAAATATTAAAAGGATCTCTGGATTCTATAATAGGTGGTTTTCCAGTAAATGACCAGAATTTCCGTCATTCGCTACCAAATATTTTAAAAAATGGAAATCTCGCGTCAAAAAAGTGTTATTAGAACTGTTTTCCGATGGGCCTTTTTTCCCACTCCCACGTAAGAGACTTTATTATGTGTCTTCCAATATAATGAAAGTTATTAAGGCACATCGTATCTGAGCTTGAAAAGTAGTACGTAGGTTTATTGAAATTCTACACAATCCTTCAAGGGAAAAATTCAGTGTCCACGCACGATACAATCAATCCACAGTAATACGAATGTATAACTGGTGCGTACTAGAAAAAGAATATGTGGGTTTGTATAAAACTAAACGTCAAATAGATATACCCAACGTATGGAAATGACGGATCGCACTTCAACATCAATATATGAGCTCGATGATCTATGACAGTTGACGCAACAATCTCTATTTTCAAGTACTATTCGATGTCATCTGAAACTGAAGAAAACTAACCAAGCCGTTGTTTGTTATGTGAATGTTTCAATATATAAAATATAAACATCATGGGGATGCCATTCTGAGTTGAAAATTTCTATCTTTTAAAACAGTGTCAGAACATCCACTACATTATGGCGGAAGAGTGCAAGAATTGCATTGTGAATCGCTCTATAATAACCTGCCACATAGAAAGAGTGATGTGCATTAAATATGTGCTCATATCATTCCATTGTTGTGAGCATAAGAACAAAGTCCTCCCATGGTTGTGGGGAGGGAATGTGGAGAAAGGCTGCCAGCTTGTCACTTGATTATGACTCAAATTTATGAGATCCATCGGTAGAAACCATCTCGTTAATTCGAAGTATAATACAAATACTACTATAAATAAATCCCCCTCACGCCATGGATTTCAAGAGCCTGCTTCTACCATGTTTTGGCATATTAACATGGATCAAGCCTACTACATTGCGGGTTTTTTCGTGCCACCAGGACTCAAAGAAACAAAAACAACAACCAGTCTCTAGCCAAATGTTTTCGGCTACCACTACAAGAGAATCTGAAAGTTCGAAGAATAGTATTTAAACGTCCAACGGTGTCGTTTCTACAGCGCAATAAAAATACATAAAACAATTGTAATAATTAATTGAAGACTACTGTTCACACACACACAGTAGAGTTTAGTTTTATGAATTTTTAATATTTCATGTAGTTATCACATACTATGACTCTTTAGTCATAAAAAACTGACGATGACGTTATGTTTCGCGAAGTTTGTTAGACCACTGCTTTAACGTAAGACATTCCTAGTAACAAATCTACCAGGAACATTTTTATACGGTATCCACTTTGTGCCATCCCTTACGACTATATATCTGAGATTAATGGATTAATATTAATTTCATCTGAACTCTTTTCGTATTATTCAAGTCACCTTCACTCAATCTTATGCTTCATCGAAATCTAAATTTGAACAAGACAGCTAACTACCATTCGATTCATTATAAAGAAGCTCTCGCAACAAATTAGAATCTTTATCAGGACTTGGAACTTTTCTTTGAGTCATCGCTTCAGGTTGTCCACTCTGCATAAGGTTCGAAAGTCACATGCAATTTTTTAGCAGATTAACAAATGATATGTAACGAAACACTTAGACACAAACAATTTTAATATAACTGATTCATCTTCGCTATGAAGCCAATAACTTTGCATTCAAAGTCAAATAAATATGCGATATTACTTTCCGAAAGTTTGTTTTACTAATGACATCTACTTATAATGAGAAATTGCCTTGGTGCCGAAACGACCCCAGCAAACGTTCTAGGTGTATTTATTTGTAAAATTTCTCCAAATTAACTTAGAACCTCAAAAGTTTCTGTTTAATCACCCCGGAAAATGATTAAAAGTTTCGAAAAATTTTCAAACTCCCTGCGAAAATGCGGAAAGGAGAACAAACTCAAGACTCTGGTGTCAAATTGACGCCGTTGGACCTTCTAGTGCTAAGGATAATCAAAATCAAGGACGTTCTAGTTATCAATCGGATGCCTGGTTTAGCACTATGATCTCCATCTGTTACACTCTCCATGTTTCTGAAGTATCTCGTTAATAAACATTTAATTAATAATTGAAGACTATTTAACTATTAAGAAATTAATCAAATAGAAATTTTTGTACATTTTGTATTATACGCTCATTTCGAATTGGGCTTTATATTCAACATGTGGCACATTTGAAGCCATTTCAGGTTTCGATATATGTGTTCCAAATATTTTTATTATTTCAATGTTTCTCTTTTTTCTTGATAGTTAACCCTACCCTTCTCTTGTCCAATTTTAGAATGTAGGTTGTACTAGTTAATCGATTTTCGTGGCAAATCGTCATGGCCCAAAATGGAGAAGCGTATAATTTTCTCCCAACTTTCCCTTCCCTGAATGTAACTAAAACTAAAATGGAAGTAAGTAGTAAAAGAACAGAAGTATCTAAAATACACTAAAAATAAGTGAACCAATATCGATCGCATGATTGCATTAAATATACTAGGTAAGTCAAAAGGAAATATTTCGGGACCTATGGAATGAAAGCAGATAACTGCCGAAAAAAGATTTTATTTCACAAATATGTTGTCGATACCAATTTGAATTTAATCCATAAATGGATGTTCCATATAATTTTGACATTTTTTAGACTCATTTAATCATAGAAACCAAAATAACTGAAAAGTAGTCGAATTAAATATCGTATAACTTTTTGTGATTTGTCGTTTCAGCGTTATTTGGTTTAACATAAGGTGAAGAGGTCCCTGATATATATATATAATATATATAATATATATATAGGGGAATTGTTGCCTATCTTATTTTTATCGCACTTAGAGTCAACCCTATGGCGATTACAAATGAATCCTGTTATTTTGAACCGTGGTCAAATGACTACACATGAGCATAGATACCCCTTCTCCAGATTTCCACATCACATCAATAGTAGGACTTTAAGCATCGACATTTTTAATGTACATCATCCCCTATACATTTCAGGTTTTCAGTGAGTGATTAATAATACAATCTTCTCTATCTGCTATTTTTCAGAGGATGATCGTACTGTGTGGTATTGCAGTTAGAATCGCTCAAGCCTCATTTGCAATAGCACACAATTGTGGTGGACAGTGAAGCAATAGCATCAACAAAACTCTTGATGAATTTTCAGTTCTGCTGCAAATGACGTCTTATAGTACTTACAGGCAGTTATTGCTGCGTAAGAGACGTGTTTGGGTTATCGATGTTGAAGAGCTATCCGTCATTGTCATACGTACGACATACATGTTCTTAAGCGCATTTTTAGACGAAACTGGTTCGTTTCTTCGTTCTGATATAAACCAATTATATGTTCGTATCAGTGTCAATTGATTTCATTTATCATGGTTACCGAGTTTTCCTATGAAATGCTTCAAATCAGATACGGCGTGCTAGACTGAGGTCCAAACTCTTTGGCATAGCACCACTGGCATTTGAATCATTATTTAGTGATCAGAAAATCTATGCTAAAAGGAGCCGTGAAATATGAGATTTATCCTATATATCAAAGTAGACTAAATTGTGAAATATTAAGGCTTTTAACATACCATACGTTAGTTCATCGATTCTCAGACTACTCTCCGAGGAACACAGGGAACCAGCGCCTTTCTAGAGGATCTCTGAGGGTATGCCCTTTAATGTTAAGCTTTCCCTTTTTTACCAACTTTGGAAGGCCTCGTGGGAAAAAATGAAAGATGTGTCATCCTAGACTAAATCACTAAATTGACCTCTTACCGAATGTGAAAATTCGGGTAGAACATGTATTTCGATAAGAATATTAAGTCGTTAAAGGATGTTCAAAATCTTGGAGATCCACGATGTCAGACTGATATATAAATGCAGGCCACGGAGATAGAAAGTTTAAGCTGTGTTAATTGAAAAACTGAATGTTATAACTAGATATTACGTTCAAGTTTCGAATATATTGGGCTGTTTTTGTAACGCAAAAACAAGTTTTTTTATTTTTATGAGCTGCTATGGAATGCAGATGTAATCTGTATATGCTATCTTCCACCTGAATGATCTATTGACTCTTAGGCTTGTTCGATTTAGTCTCATTTCTTCAGAAATCAGGGAAGTGTTTTATCACAATACTTAATAAAATATGATAAAATTTTATTAAAAATCATTCTTTATAAATGGAACTATTAATATACTAAAACAGTCCTTACCACGCCGCAGTCGGGTCCATGATTACTAAAACGAAGGTAATTGCAATTATATAAATGCTAGCTGTTACCCACCCACTTCGCTGGGTATTTCATGATGTTTATATATATATAAAAATTATTAATATCTAAGTTCTATCATTAATAATTCGATTGTATTGAAAAATATACTTATACCTGTAATTGTCGACTCTTGATAAAAAAAAAATGGGCAGAACTCATCTAATCTGTATTTTCTAAAAATCTCTAAAATTGAAGTATAGAATGATGTTTTCACTTTCGTAACACTATAATGAAGTTGATTCCCACAAAACCAATTTTTGGTGGACCTCTATTCTGTAAAAAAAAACATGCAAGCCAAATTTAACGGGGAAAAAACGAAATTTTTACAATCAATAACCCTGTAATCCCGTTGAGAGTCGTTTTCCAAAATAACCTCCCTAGGCGGATTTCAATTCAACAAAGAAAGATGTGAACCCAATTTCATTAATATAGTTCGAAAATAGGATTTTTTTTGTCAGTACGCATCAGTAATCTCTTGCTCCCCCAAGGTGTTGATTTCCGTAAAATACATTCTTAGTTGATCCATATTCAACCAAAGAAATATGCTTAACTAATTTCAAGTATGTGGGTCTAACAAATCATAAACAGAATTTTTTTCTATAACTCCTCTTGACCCATCTCAACCCTTCTTGGGGGTCTTAGAAGAACTTTATTCCATGAAAGGAACATACCTACCCATTTTGAAGGAGGTAGATCTAATAGTTTGAAAACGGAAATATTTATCGTTTACGACCCTTAATCTCCCGAAATGAAACGTGGTGATTGATATTCGCGAAACCCATTTTGTAGCGATTATCTACTCTATGAAAGGAATCTGCTTACCAAAATTCAAGACTGTACGTCTAATAGGTTAAAAATGGGGATAATTATCTATAACGTCCCTTGAGCCCCCGCAACGCCACTTGGGGGTCTGTTTTCACAAAACCCATTTTGTAGGGGAACTGTACTCTATGCAAGGAATCTGCTTACCAAATTTGAAGACTGTGCGTTTAATAAATTAAAATGGAAAAAATTATTTATAACGCCCCTTGAGCTCCCGCAACGCCACCTAGGGGGTCAATTTTCACAAAACACATTACATAGGGGATCTTTAATCCTTGAAAGGATTCTGATTATCATATTTCAAGATTGCACATCCAGTAGTTTAAAAATGGAAATAATAATCTATAACGCTTCTTAAGCTCCGCAATGTCACTAGGAGGTCGATTTTCACGAAGCGCATTTTGTAGCGTATCTCTATCCTATGAGGGGAATCTGCTTACAAAATTTCAAGATTGTGCGTCTAATATTTAAAAATTCGGAATAATTATTTACGTCTCCCCTTAGCCGCCCCCCCCTGCAACGCCCCTTGGGGTAAATTTTCCCCCAAAAAGTTTTTAGCGGATATTTACTTCATGAAAGAAACATGCCTACCAATTTTCAAGTAGGTAGGTCAAGTAGTTTAAAAAAGAAAATATTTATCTATTACGTCCCTTAATGCCCCGCAACGCCACTTTGGGGGCTATTTTCCCCAGACCCATCTTGTAGCTGATCTTTACTCTATGAAAGGAATCTATTTATCAAAAATAAAGACTGTACGTCTAATAGTTTAAAATGGAAATAATTATCTATAACGCCCCCGCAACGCCACTTGAAGGTCGATGTTCTCCAAACTCATTTTGTAGCGGATCTCTACTTTATGAAAGTAATCTGCTTACTCAATTTCAAGATTGTACGTCGAGTAGTTTAAAAATGGAAACAATTATTTATAACGCCTTTTAACCCCCGTAACGATTCTTGCGGTTCGAATTTTGCAAAAAATCCTTTCTTAGTGGATCTCTAATCTATGAAAGGAACTTGTTTACCAAATTTAAAGCCTGTAGGTTAAATAGTTCTGGAGATATCGTGATTAGTTACCCAGTCAGTCAGTGAGTCGCTTTTCTCGTTTATGTATATATATATAGAGATGGAGATTGTATAAGTTCCAGTGTTGAAATGAAACTCCATTGATTTTAAATTGTCACGAAAATAATACCCTGAAAAAAAAAACACATTTACTTAGTCGCTTAATATATGGAAAGATAACTGATTTTATTGTTTGATCAATAAATTATGTATGAGTGATTTCTTATCATCGCTATTTAATTTAACTAACTAATTTATTTGGTGTTTCCTTATTTAAGTTCCATATTGCTCAAGATTACTTTGTTACTTGAAACTAGTTGCGCTAAGCTTTATAGCTGCAGTCGGCTCTGAATAATTCGAAGTTGGAGGGACCAAAGAAAAACTTCAAAATAGCAAGAGTTTGAATTATCAAGAAGGGTAGGAAGAAACTCCCTAACTACACGACAAGAAATATTTTTCTAAAACATTTAAATTTGAAACTATGTAATATATAAAACAACTATAACTAAACTAACAACTATATATGTATAAAACTATTTTAACGTATTTTTAAAAAGTTCATATTACGTACATATACAGTATAAATATTATACAGAAGTTAAAAGCCCTGTATTAAAGAATACATTTATGTATTAAAACAGTTATGAAATGAATACATAGTTAATCATTTTTGTAGAAAAATTCTGTTTTTAAAAATCTGTTTAAAATGTTATCTGTTCCCTCTGACACCGCCGTGGCCGTGGAAGCCAAGTGGTCTAGGCATCGGATCATGGCTAGAGGTCATGAGTTCGATTACAGTACCACTGAAGATCCGCCGTGTACGGGAGCGATGCACGTTAAATTTGTCGAGAGCTCAAACGTCCTCCGGTTGGTGTGGTGTGGTAGTTAGGAGAGGGTGTGCCAGCTCAGGTGTCGTCCGTGTCACTTGACCATAGTTCAAAATTATGCGGACCGTCGCCAAAAGCCTTCGTGTAGCTAGCTGATCAGTGCGACTTTAATATTCACTCACTCACTCACCCTCAGACACTGTCACCAACATCATAGGCCCATCAAGGCGTTGGATCCAGTCGAGCACTAGCCCTATTTGGTGCCCCGTGCCATAAGACGAGTCATAAATCGCCATGTCCCTCCGACGCGGAAAAAAAAACACATCATTGTGTGTTTTTTCTACTAATCTCTTCTTCACAATAGCAGGCCATCCTTTCTGAACACGTATGTAGTAAGACAATGGGTTATCCGAAAGATAAGGATGGGCTGACAACAAGTTCGGCCGGTCTATCTCCACTTAAAGAAGGAAAGCCATAAGTTTATTTTTACTTGAGCAACCTAGAAACACAAAGAAGGGATTGCATACAGATGGTCATCGAAGAGGCTACGTTACAGGGGAGACATGCAGAGACTACACAACACAAAAATGCACGCTCCAACCTGTTTGCTACAGGAATGTACATGGTAGTGAGTGTTCAAATCGTCAAAAGTTATAAGAAAAGCTTGTCAGCCGCATAATTAACTTCGATTTATAGAATGTACCAAAACTTATTGTTTTAGTTCGAAATTTCGAGAGTTTTTTAGAGGGGCTGAGCATATATTTCGAATTAGCGATAGGTTCGTATTATGGAAGGTTTGAATTAGCGAGAGTCGACTGTATTTCGAAATTTCCAGTTTTTCGAAGATTGTATACTCAAATAACATTGGATAATATTTTGTTTTAATCCTGATTCGAGAATTTTTGAGTTGAGAACGGGGCAAGGCCTGTAACCCGGACCCAGGTGACGCATTCGATAAAATGTCCCTGATTTGAAGCATTTGTGTACATGGGGTACGCCTTTATATACAGAATGATATTCTGGGGTTAATACATTCTATTAAAAATTAGTTTAAAATTTCCCCGTGATTTCATTAAGAAATCTTTAACTTTAAATTAACACTCTTTACATTCAGTGTAAATATCTATTTCGAAGCGACGACACTCAAATGTGCATAAAATTGACTCCCGCACCTATTTCCCTTAGAGTCTTCGGAGTTGTTTGAGGAAGGGGGATCAAATGATCAAACGAAGACGAATAGCCGGTAAAACGTTCGGTTATTTGGCTGTCAAATTCGTACGTCTCATTCGACGATTCATAAATCTTCAAAATGGGTTTTCGTGAATCGATGGTTCGCAGCTTAGGCAGGTGTATTCAGCCACGTAAATAAATAGAGCATGGAAAAGTTTATGTAAATATATAAATAAATGGAATTTATGTAGGCGGAAGCGAATGTAATATTGTTTTTCAGCAATTAATACGAGTTGTATTTAAGCGAGGAAACATGAAACGTGCATAATGTATTTTTATGCTCATTTTAACCATAAAGTAAATGTTTGTATTTTTTTTTTATAAAAATAAAGGAGCTTTTACATTGTTTTGAGGTGATGCATGCAAGTTTTATTTAAAGGCAAATTTGATTTTCTTATCTAAACTCGACAATTATTTTATATTACTATGCTTTTTATAATAAGCCCTCACTAAACCAAAAAAAAAATACAAATTCTGAATTTCAAAAGGAATTTAGATCGTTAGATGTGGTATTTAAGTTACTTAAAATCTCATAAGAACACATAAAATGTTTCTCGATAATAATGCATTTAGGGAATAATCAAATACAATTTATGCAAGATTATATTCTAAAAAAATTAATTACTAATCAGTGTCTTAAAGAAATTGCAATATTCAAATATAACTAAATAGTTCATATGTATCAACATATTACAGATAAGATGCGGCAACAATTTTGATAGTTGATTTCCAAAAAAAAACTCGTTCGAGCGAATTTCTAGTTACCTAAATAAGCATACCGACCAAATTTTAAATCTGTATATCTAATAGTTCCAAATCCTGATTTTTTTAAAAAATCTATCACACTCTTTAACTTCTAGCAATGTCCCTCGGGAATAGATTAACGAAAAACTCATTTTGCGGATCGTTACTCAAAAGGAAAAAGCTTTCCAAAGTTCACACTAGTAGATATTCACTAGTAGTAGTACAAAGTCACACTAGTTCACATTCTGAAATATTTGTCTTGCCCTTAACCCACCTTGTCACTCAATTTAGGCAATATTTATTTACCGATCTCTACACAACAAACGTAACATGCATACAAAATTTCAAGTATGTAGGACTATTAGTTCAAAATATTAATATTTACTTCTTCTTAACCCTGTATGGGTTGAATTTCATAAATTCTCTTTTTTTGTCCATTCCTACTCCATGAAAGGAGAAAGCATACTAACCCGTTGCGCAGTATATTATTGGAATTTACATACTATTTAAAACAGAGAGCAGCTAATGTGCACGTTTAACCTGTTGAGGCTTTAGTCCTCACGTTAGCATGGTGTGGAATTCAGAGAATGAAGTACTATCTCATGTGTCCACGTCAATTGACCGGGCTTTAAAATTACGAAACATCTTCCCAATATTCTTAGTGTAGCTTCAAAAGGTAACATTATTTGAACAATCAAGACAATTACAGTGATAAATTTCCGTTATAGTTATCACCGGTTTCTTAAGAATGCGAAATTTTCGGTTCATTGATGCATTATTTTAATTCAAATGTAATTAGAATTTCAAGAATTAATATGAATTTCTTCAGAATGTTCATATTATTTTGGAATTGCAAAGTGTTTCTGAAGAAATAAATATTTTTTATTTGCGGTATTTTAACTCCAGTTTTCAGAATTTGCTTAAATTACAGCCTTTTATTACTTAACGCTTTTAATCTGAACTTGTTTTAATCTTCTGAACAAAATTAGTGCGTAAACTTTTATCATAAAAAATCAAACAAAAGAAAAATAAAATTGCAAGCTTATCAAAATGCATTGTTTTTAACCTTCAGTGAATAAGCTAAAATTATATTTTAATATTACTAACAAATTTGTTTCTTCTTCTTTTTGTAGGTATCATAAAATATTTCCCTTTCAATCTTTTAAATTCCTTTAAAATGTGTAGTTTTTATTTTAACCCCTTAAATGGGGTTAAAAAGCAAAAACGCCCATACAGTTGTAGCCAGCTTTGGTAGCCAGGGACTACCAAAGCTGGCTACAACTGTATGGGCACTTATATTTTAACATTTTATCTTTGATTTGCACGTATTTCTTATTCTTATAAGATCGATTAAAAGAGGCATTGTTTTTAAGAGATACAGTTTTCCCATGGTATTAAAAAACTTCTCATCCGGGATTTTCTTTGTGGCGAAGAATTTAACTTTTCATTGAAGTTTGGAATTTACATTCTTAAATTGTTCGGGATAAAGAACGAGAATTGACCTTGCAGTGTGTGCAATTTGCTGCTTGGTAAGAAAAAAAATGGAAAGGTTATTCAAAAATCCCGATATTATATCTGTCCTCGTTGCAATGTAAGGCTTAGTATTACACCATGCTTCATTTTAGCCAAAAGATTAAGAATACCCATAATCTAAGATCCACACAGTTGTGTGGTGCTGCCTTTCTAGATCTATCAAAAGCTTTCGACATGGTCTGGAAATACAAACTCCCTTGTTAATTTTACAGCACATTTAAAATCAGAAGGGAATCTGTCTTGAATTACGGACTTTGTAAAGGCCAGGTATTTTGGAGTTAAGTTTAAAATTAACTTCTTGGGAAAATTTAGATTGAGCCAGGGTATTCACAAAGATATGTGCTCAGTCTCACTTTGTTTCTTTTTTTATCACTGGAATTGAGGCTGTCCATCGTTTGAAAAAGATGTATGAACACGAAATTATTTTTGTAAGCATAAGACAAATTGTTTTAAGATGTATGGGCATTATTAATAGCACGCAGAGTGCGCTTATACTAATCAAACATTCAGGGGATTTTGTTTTCCACAATTAAAAATAGTGTAAAAACTTTAAATTGGAAATTAAAATAAAATTCTTCCGTTTTCGCATCCCGTTAAGTTTTAAGCTTAGTTATATGCAAAATAAAAACTTGCTTTTTTTTCAAACATTTTGAGCAAAAAAATTGACCATTTATAAGGCAAAGCCTCCCATACTTCTAATCGTCTCGGACCTGTCAATGTTTGTTAATTTTACCTTAGCTGATAGTGAAACGTCGATTGTTTCTATTTTAGATTTTGAATTAATAATTGTAAGTTAATTGTCCTTAAATAGTTCTTGAGAATAAAATACAGTTACATCGAAAAATGAATATAAAATAATTTAACATAGAATATTTTTATCCTACCCCCATCTTCGGCATCTCTGCCATTAGTTGACTATCAGCCCAATAAAATGATGGCGAAGCACAAAAAGAATTAAAATTTGTCTCTGTAGAGTTGTCTACAAAAAACTTTAAAACAATAGAGCAGTGTCTGAGGTGGTCACCATCCATTTCACCCTGGTTGCACAGAGGACACCATGCAGAAACCTTTACTCCAATGCGATGCAAATGCCTTTTCAAGAAGTCATCCCCAGTAAGTAAACTAAAGCACGCAGCTCCAACAGATCGAAGCAGGAACTGGGAAATCTACCATTTTTGTTAAGCAAAATATTCCCCTTTTACCATCAGCTGCTTCACCATACAGGGAGACTCTATTAATTTGCAGTTTACTATAAATGATTCTTTTGATGTTACGCAGAGGCAAGGGAGAGTAAAGTTGGGACAAGACAGATCCCTCTTTAGCAAGCCTATCTGCTTTTTCATTTCCAGAAATGTTATAGTGGCTGGGAATCCACTGGAGGGCAATGCTTTCTCTAGACTTCCCAAGTTCAGCTAATTTCCTTCTACAGGAATTCACCAGAGCGTTTTCATTATATCTTGAGTTTTAGAGACAAAATGACAGCTTGAGAATCGACAAAGAATACAATATTACGTTCACAACCGCTTTCCAATTTATCAATCGCAAATGATATATGTTGCCGCTATCTCACCATCAAAATTGTCACAATACTTTCCAATAGGGTAACTAATACTGAAATCACTTGAATAGGCTTCAGCACCAAGATTTTTAAGATCATCTTCTACTGAACCATCCGTGTATACATGGAACCATTTGTCAAGATGATATCTGTAATGTATAGTAGCAAGGGCAGCACTTTTTAAGTTACTTTGTATAGAAAATTGTTTACCAACACTCCAAACAACATCCAGGTGGCTCTCCAAATTCATCTGGCACATAATAGGGTGACGTTCCTGTGGGTAGAATATTGAAAGTACCATAAAGATCATGAACATTTGAAAGGAAAGACTTATGAGTTTCTAATCTTTCATTTGAGGGTTTATAATAATTTAGGAAATTGTTTCTCCTTCTCAAAATCTTTTCAACCAGGATCATGGCACTTCTTTGACACCTTTCATTCAAATGTTTCAACCTGTATGAAGATATAATATAAAATTTTTATATAGAAAGTATCACAAAAACCTTAGAAAAACACCACAGTAAATAAATGAAACAATTTTAATGTTCTTTGGGGGACTCGGCACCATTTGATTCAAGGACCATCACCGGCCACTGACTTAATCCAGCACTTCTCGCGCAGGGTGTGTCATAATGTTTAACTTTTTTCAACTCTCCTTCTAAACCTTTTTTCGGAAAATGGATAGTTTCTCGTGTTGCGGACTTTATGGTCATATCCTTTGAAGGGTCTTAGCTTATAGGCGAATTCTAAATATATATTTTTGCATATTGCGTCTTCGAGTATGGCATACCCTACCCGTGAATCAACGTTACAGTTCTGAATGCATCAGCACGTGTTAAATTTTCAGTATGCTATGGCGTATTGTTGTTATGATTGTAGCGGTACCATCTATATAAGCCAGTAACAACCTCCGCACCATGTTTATCATTTTGGTGTAGTGGATAAGTTACTCGGCTTCGGATCCAAATGTACCTGGTTCTATCCTACCCGATTTCTCTTGTATTTTTATAATGCAATTTAATGTATAGAAATTTGTAAATTATTTTCTCTTTGATAAACAGTAAAATTAAACGCACGTAAAAAAGGAACTCTTTAAAAATAGTTTATTATCTGCTTTGCATAACGAAATTCACTTATTCGAGCAATTTTGGAAATAATTAGAAAAACTTTAATGAGAACATATACCTAAAATATTTCGGTGGAACATTCGATGCACCAGAATTAGTTTTTTTTTTTGAGTGAATGAAAAAACTTTGGTAACAAATATCGTACAATTATCATTTCAAAGACTCTCAAATTACATTACTCGATTTTTTACGTATGGACAACTGGCTTATTTATGTGATTTTTTTCTGCACGGAAAGGCTGTTTTCAACTTAACTGAAAAAATGCTAGATTAATTTAAATTTTTGAAACGGCTAATATTATAATTTGCACAAAAATTCTAAAAATTTGTTAAATATTCTTAACTATTTTTTCAATCACTTGCTGCGGGAGCAGATGTTTTCGGTGATTTTGATGTTTTCGGAGTTATTTTGTATCCCAGTGTTTGCAGAGAGTGGAAAATAAATTTCTGGGTAAAGTTATCACTTCATATAGAGGGACAGTTCTTGTTCTTTTTGCGACAAATATGTTTTTGAGTTTCACATTCATGAGACTTTTTGCGCAATGAGAATGCCGACCCAAGGTGTGAAAATCTTCTATTCTTGTAAATTACCCCAATACCTCGCAAAAATATTATTTTAATTTTGTCGATTGTTGAAAAAAATGAAAAAAAAAACAGAAAACATATTGAATAGATGATTAGCATTGATAAATAAGATAACTTATTAATAACAAATACTACGTTCAGCCTATTATTCTTTCAGTGGGTCGATGGGTGAGTACCAAGCTTGCTTGAGAGCTAAACACTGGGGATTTCGCGTCACACTAACCACCTGGCCGGAACATCTAATAAAAAAAAAAATTTAGAAATAAATAAATTTTATAAAAATAAATTAATTCAATAATTATTTTAAATAAATTAATTTTATAATTTTTTTAAAAAATCTAATAAAATTTATAAAAAATAGATAGAATTAGATAGCTTTTTATAGATTTTGTTCTTTGTATCTATAAATAAGCGAAAAAGAAAAGTGACCTGCACTCACTCACTCATCCATGCATCGGGAGATAACCGGAACTATAATATATAGACTTTAAATTTGACAGACATTTTTCTTTTGTTGCGTTGAAATCCGCTAAGAAAGAGTTTTGCGTAAATCCGAGTTACTGAAAAAAATTTATATTTTTTCACTTTATTTAAATTGCCTTACAATTTCAATTCGGCCGGCATGTTTCTTTTTTTTTTAATGGAGAGTAGCTAAATAAGGGTTAATGGGGAAAATAAACCTGTTTTTGAACTATTCGACTTACATACTTGAAGTTTTCCTGATATTTTTCTTTCTCACTAAGAACGGGATTTGTGATGAAATCGTCTCCAAACAGGGAACAAAATTATACTTCTCTTGTAGAAATTAAAATTTCTATCCTTTTTAAAGCAATAAACGAATATTATAATCATGCTTTGTAATAAATTTTGAGCTTAAAGTTAAAGCATATAAATCAATATTTTAAGGTATCCGACTACCCTAAAATCGGGGATTTGGTGAAAAATAGGCAAAAAAATTTTATGATTCTATTTGTAGACCAACTTATTAGCTTTATAAAATTACCAAGTTTTTTTATTTTTCGTTCACTAGAACAAAAGTTACAACTGTTTTAGTACAAGCAGATGACATTTCCAGTTGGTAACTGCCGACCGGAAGTGGCATTCTGAAACCAAAACTTGAAACTTTGTTCGGTTTCTTTCCACTTTTTCAAAAATATATTTTGAAGTAAAGTATATTTTAATATTTTCTTTTAACGTTATTAAAAAGCCTCACTTATTTTTTTTTTATAAAAGGAGTTTTCAAATCTGGCAATTTCAGGATATTTGTTTATTTACTTCTTAACGTTCGATATCACTGATAACTTTTTCATTCTAGTTTTTACTGAAATAGGTTCATTTTGATTTTCATATTTGATAAAACTGCTTTTTAATTATTCTTCAAATATCTGCCATGGGACATGGACGAAAAATACGTCCAAAAAATCGAAAGTTTAATGGTAATTTCCGCACTGCTCAAAAGAAAGTTAGTGATGGAAGTATTAGTACAAAAAAATTGGGAAGAGGATTAAGTGACACTTTATTTAATGTTGATACCGGAACTCTTTCTGTTAATAGAATTTTCGACATCGAAATACTGGTATCAATATTCTCTATTCCTTCTTGCCCTGTTTGTTTTGATCAAGAACTGTAATTGGTTGAAGACTGAAGACTTGGTTTGCAGTCAAATTTGTGTCTCAAGTGTAAGAACTGTTCATTTTCAAAAGGATTCACTTCTACATCAAAGGTGAATAATTTAAATACAGTAAACCTTCTTCTCGTCTTTGGAATGAGAGTTATTGGCAAAGGATTTTCAGCTGGAAAGAAACTGTTCAGTATGCTGAATATTCCTTATCTTTCAAAATGTACATACAGCCAACATGAAATTAAGTTGCTGCATGCTACGTCACAAGCTGCAAACAGTTCTATGTTGGAGTCAGCAAAATCCATTGCAGAATGTTCAAATGAGTGTGGCGTTAGTGTAGATGGTACATGGCAAAAACGTGGCTACTCTTCACTGAATGGATGTGTTTCGGCAATTTCTGTGGACTCTGGAAAAATATTAGACATTGAAGTGCTCAGTCAATATTGTCGAGTGTGCACAAAAAACGAAAAAACATCGGGACCCTCCAAAAAATGTCGTAGTGTCACATTTTGTTAAAAATCACAAAGGATCAGCTTCTAATATGGAAACTGTCGGTGCTTATTAGGATTTTTGAATGGTCTTGAAGCAAACCGCAGTCTTCGATATACATCTTACTACGGAGATGGGGATTCAAAGGCGTTCAATAATGTGGAAAGCATGTATGGTATTGTAGAGCATAACTAAATATGAGTGCATAGGACATGTGCAGAAGAGAGTTGGCTCTCACTTACGAAAGCTGAAGAAATCCACAAAAGGTTTAGGTGGGAAAGGCAAATTGACCGACAAATTTATTCGACACACTTCAAAATTATTTTGGAATTGCTATTCGAAGTAATGTCGGCAATTTGTCTAACATGCAGACTGCAGTCATTGCTACATTTTTTCATTGCTGCTCAACCGACAAAAAACCCATGCATGGACAATGCCCTTCTGGATCCGATACGTGGTGCAAATACCAAAAGGTCAACAAGAAGGAAAACTACATAAACATAGAACACCTGGCTTACCAAACTGCTGTATTGAACACGGTGGAAAAACACCTATATGGATTATGTGATCAATCACTTCTCGAAAAATGTTTGCATGGAAAGACCCAAAATGCCAATGAAAGTTTTAATGGTGTTTGTGGAGCATAATCCCAAAAGAAACTTTTGTTGAACTTTTGACATTACAATTTGGCACATTCTTAGCTGTATTACAGTTCAATGATGGATCTAAAGGGATTCTTTCCGTGTTGGAACATTTACACATCCCAATGGGTTGTTTCATTGTGAAGGGCTATTCAAACGTTGATGACGAAAGAATTGTCGACTCGGAGAGACATTCATTGCTCAACTACAAAAAACAAGAGAAAAAAAACCAGAGGACTTAAAAAAAGGAACTGTGCATTATCTGAGAAAAAGGAAGGTGTTACGTATAAATCTGGGGAATTTTAAACCTGTAGATAAATATTAATATTTAGAAAAAGTTTTCAAACTTTAAAATGTGTTTTCACGAAATCTGTTTTTTTGAAAAAAATCAAACGGGGACAAGG